>KN502006.1:48330-60394 GCA_000787155.1 Scartelaos histophorus | reverse complement strand
CCCCCCGCTCTCACCCTCTCACCCCACTCTCACCCCTCAGTGTGCGTCTGTGTGTCATGGACCCTCTGAAGTGCTGAAGCGCTCGGCTGATCCCGGAGAAACTTCAACCGCCTGAGAAGGTGCTGACGACAAACAAAGACAACACAAATCTTATGTTTCTAGACCCTGACCTCTGCGTGAAGAAACGGGCCGATACATGAAGAGGTCGTGGATGAAACACAGCTGTCAGAAGCAAGACTTGGGTGTGAGCAAGGCTGCAGTGCAAATACTGTGAACTGTTAGTTAGTTTTGCAAGGCGTAATCGTAAATACATGTTTCAGAAAATGATAAAAATGAAAGACTGATTTTTTTTTTAGATTGACGTATAGCACAAAAACTGAATGGTCAGTCAACTTAACATAGAAACACAGAAGCATTACAATTCAGGTTTGATTTTTTTTAAAGTGTTTTTTAATCAGTTATTTTGATTCTTTATATATATTAAGATCCCACTATTGCATATCTCCAAAACAACAATATATTTTTCTAGCTCTAAAGGTTAGGTAATGCCATGTAAAAAAAAAGACAAACTTACACCAAAGAGCCAGTGTGCCATTAGGCCCTATGGCCCCATTATGATCGTCACCATCCTCATCACCAATCAAAGCACAATTCACATGTTGAGGTGTGGTTTATAATAGAATATAGAAAGCTGTGCATATGGCAGGTCATTTGGCTCACTGATACCTCCTACACTGAAGGTCAAGACCTCCACACCAGGAGCAGTGAAAAGAGCTGCTGAAACAAATCAATGGCTCAGATAAAAATACACTGCACCTCAGCTACTTCCCTATATAACAACACCGAGACTCACAAACACTTTCAACAAACGACTTCAACACCACTACAAATGATCCTGAGATCCTTTTAATGAAAGTGATATCAGGGCAAGAAGCCACAGAGGCGACTGTTGGCTTTTAGGATAACCATAGTGTAATGAAAGACCATTAAAAAGATCATAACAGATTAACAAGTGAGGCCGGGATTGTCGCTCTAGTCTAAACCTCATGCAATTAAGATACACTAAAGAGGAGCGGCTGGAGGTGAAGTTACAGTTAGACAATAGTGAAGAGGAGGAGGGTAGCGGACAATGGGACAGTGATAAGAGCCAGAATAAAGTCTGAGGCAGGAATGAATCCAATGAAAGACACCAGTGAGTGATTTATGTGGTCTCAAAGAGGAGGGGCAATTGAGACCTGAGCTACAATGCTTTTAGTTAATCATGGGTCAAGACAACTTTCCAGTTTATAGTGACAAGTGTGCAGGCAATGGTGAAGACAAATCAATAAGAAGGAAAGAAAAGACTTTTGTTTCACTTGTTTCTAATAATAACAGATGCTGATTGCAGAAATGTCTGTATTTAAAACATTTCTTTTGCCTGTTTTTAGATGGGGATTTTAAATTATTCAAAGTTTATGATGTTTATTACTCTATTAAATTACTAAAAAATATGTAATTGAAAATCTATTATGATAAGCATGTGTTTTGCTCAAAGGCTGGAGCACAACCACTTTCTAATAAACATAAACTTAGATTTAAACATGGACTTTATTGATCTACAAGGGAAATTATTTGGACTCAGTAGCTCACACATGACAATATATACAAATAATAAACCAAAAGTCACAAAACTTTACCAATTAAATATGTTAGGTTGATTTTTACTTTGATTTCAATTAGGAGCAAAACAACCGTGATCATTTGGCCATAATCTAGCAGTGCTACTTTCAGATGAGTTGGTGCGTTGTATGTAAATTATTGTCTGTCTCGTTCCAGAAAATGAATGAGCCACACATCTGATCTCACCGCACTTCTCATCATCAGAAGAGACAGATGAGTGAAATCACCGCTGCCGAGTTAAAATCAATGCCTCTCCTATCGTTCAAATGAGACAAATATGGACATGAAGACAAAAACTACGCTGACCCTACATCCCGACAAGAACAGGCAGACATATTAAATTGCTTATGCCATAAATTGCACAAATGGCATTCATCTGTGACAGTGGGTGGTGCCTCTTTGTCCGGTTATGTATTCAAGGCATAAATCATGACCATGAAGTAGGAAGTCATCATAACAAATAGGGCATTTATTCATGAGGTGAAAGGGCCACCGTGCAATTTAGGCCATTTATTTAATCATCTCAAATGTATTGTTGGGCTTACAATAAAATGCTTGGCAGATTTTCAAGTTATGCAAGATTCAGTAAATAAAAGTACAAATATAAAGGGACGTGGCAAGTTCATCAGAAGCCTAATTTCTGTGTTGAGAAATACTGTTTGGTGTGTGTCTTCAAACAACAAATACTTGACCCTAAATCACCAGTCACCTTTAAGAGTCACGTAAATCACTTTTAAACAGATTTAACACTTATTCAGATTTAAATAGGACTAATTCTAAAAGTCCAACCCTAAATTTTGTTAAAACAATAATAAAATGTAGTGTGAATTATATTAACAGGTTTTTAGAATAATTTCCACTTTAAAAATATAAAAATAAGAAGGATACCTAAATGAGTCCAAAACTCTATAAACTAGTTATTAAGGCTTCACTATTATTAAACAGTGTCATTATCAAAGTTAAAATTATCTTAATATTTCTCTTCTCATAAATCTTTTTCACTACTGGGTGTAGAACAAATGGGTTGAACATTCAAAATATTTCCACAGGAAAAACCTGCAGAGCTTATGAGAGCTCGATTATAACAACAGACAAAACCACAATCAATAGATACAGAATGTCAACAAGAATCAAGCAAGCAAGGGTTAAATACTCACACCATATAGTTAATGTTGAATGAGATGTCCCCATTTGAGTGTGAGTGTGTGGGGCTCAGGAGCTCAGACCTGCACATGGGCACATGGAGAGGACAGGGGGCAGGGGGCAGAGCAGTTTGGGGCGCTCGGAGCATGCCTGTGGCAAAACTCCGTCAGATATTGTTTGTGTTTAGCGGTGAGGCCTTATGAAGAATTTATGATGCTCTCTGAAACAGTGCTATCACCAGAAACAGGGAGGAGAATCAGAGCATAGCAAAACCGTTCTTAGCTGCTCTCCTCCCCTGTGAGAGGCTTCCATTAGCTCCAAGTACAGGGCGCACATCTGTGACCACTGCAAGAGGGAAAGAAAAAAGAAAAAGCAGCAGGAAACTGCTTTTATATTTATATGTTATGTAGCTAATCATGTAAATTAAAATACAGCGCTATTTCTTGAGATCAGACTAGTTCAACATATATCCATCTTTAAACAATGTTTGTGCAAAAACACACAGCTACAAGGTTTGACACAAAACAATAAGAACACATGTTTAAATCTGACGACTAAATGACTTTGCCATTTAGTAAGAGCCATTAACACACAGTGACAATTCATAGAAAGCAACAGTAAACTAGACAAAGAGAGGGTCACACCACACACACACACACACACACACACACACACACACACACACACACACACACACACACACATATACACATACTGTAGCTGATCTTCTTACAGGGCCTGGCTGTCTGTAGGCTAACCACAATCCTGCTCCCTGCAGCGCTGACCGCAAACCAGTCAACAGAGGCACACTGGGCCTTATCCTGGATGACACACCGCTCGATAATCATGCACACCACCGCATAGCACAACACCACTGGATCTCTGATACCTGGCTCTTACTGGCTGCAACAATAGACACACATACTGACACTAATCAGTAGATTTCCAAACTGAAATAAGATTTCTGGTTAATAAACTGTGAAGTTTTAAAAATCTTTCTTAGATCACAAGTTTAAATACCAGAATAAAGCTCTGGGCAGTAAACTGTAAAACTTAAGATGGAAAATCTCCACCAAACAACTGTGAGCCATCTGTCTTTGCGGAACACCGTAAAAAGCAACCTGTACTGTCCTCAATTTTACCATACCAATAAAATGTCTGACACATCAAGAACAACCCTGTAATGTTCATAGCAAATCACAGAGAAATATTGTCAAATAAGATTCAATGTCAACTTGAAATAATGTCTTTTGATTATTATGCTTATTTGTATGTTTATGTTTTTCCCAATCCAAAGTAAATGTTTAAGTTCTCCTTTAATAGTATGTGTTTTAATAATAAACTATAACAATATTATTTACATCTAACATTGCAGGGAAACATGAGTTTTCTGTGTGGTGCACATAAAACCAGCAGAAGGATGATGACTCCTCTCAAGCCTGTGACAGTAAACAGAGCACATATGAAAAGGAAAGCAAAGGGTGACATGTTTGTAACTTAACAGCCCCATCTGGTGGCATAAAACAGTAGAAGACATTTGTAACCTAAAGTTTTAAAGTCCAGGAGGTCATTGCTATTAACTCAACTGATCATTCTAACAAATCATTCTCCTCCCCCACAGTCTGGCCCCAAACATCTTGCATAATCTGTCAGTCTGCTGTATTCACTCCTGTTAAAGTCATGGGCGTCTGTAACACCTTGACCTTCCCTCATCTTCCTAAAACTAAGCAGGGTTGGTAAATGGGAAAACACTGGGAATAAAAGATGTCACAGTGGAGCAGAAGCAGCTCTAGTACAAACTGTTGTTGCGTCCTTAGGTGAGACACTTGACCCATTTTTCCCAGTATGAAACAATAGCGTGTGCATGAGCGACTGGTGCTGGTCAGTCCATCAGTCTGCCCCAGGGCACCTATGGCTCCAGTAGGCGTTTACCACCCATGAATACTGTGTGAATGAATATCGCAATGGATGCTTTAGGTGTTTTGAAAGATGTACGTTATTAAGAAAAAAAAAAGGGATCATGGCTGGAATAATCACAAATATGGCCAATCCTATTTGTCTTGCAGTGACTTTCTTTTGGACGAGACCAGCGAAAGCAACATCACTACCCTTTCAGACAGTCCAAACCACTTTAGCAAATTAGCAATCTCTTCTGTTTTTCTTTTACACACACACACACACACACACAAACACACACACAGAGATAGCGGTCCACTACACGAGCAGCTTGAGACTCCAGGTTACTGCACACGGACATGCATCTGCACTCACCGTACAGACACCAGGGGCAGCGAAAGGCCGGGCCATCAGAGACCACACTCGCAACACGCAGCTTAGGAGCGAATAGGAGTGACAGGCCGAGGGTGAGGCCCGGAGGTGACACATGACGACACGAACAGAAAGAAAAGAAGAGAGGTGAAAAGAGTGGCCGGGGACAGACAGGACTGGAGGTGTGAAAAAAGTCAAGTCAAAAGTGGACGACAAACACCTACGTCCCGAAGGAATCGCACGGCAAATCATGTGCGGTGTACTGGGGGAACAGAGGAGCAGTACATAAGACGCTATACAATACTTTAGTTCATTGTCAAATACATATTACAGAATTATAACAGGAAACCATGTTATTCTATATTCCATTATTGTACCATTTGTCAATAGTGTTGGTGTTTTCTTTTGCAACTGTATTTTTGTATATTTTGCATAAATAATTTGGGTTTCCATCACTTTAAAAATTGTTTCATCTAAATCTTTTAAAATTCATGCATCGGTGGAGCCCAGAAGGTAAGAATATGTCGAACTTTCACTATTACCACATCAACATTGGAGCTAAACAGGGACTTAACATTAAGCATTAAGCATTTCATTATGATCTGGTATAACACAGCATGTTTCTTTGTAGTTATGGGCCATTTTGTTTGTATTTGTTGTATATTTGATGGCCCATGTAAAAGAACAGAGGACCAGTGAATTGATTAGACATGAGGCTCTTCTCTCTAATGCAGTGGATTAGGACAGCTAATAAATGTTTCATAGGAGCATAGGCATAGATCAAACATGAGAAAGGCCCCTAGCTGGTGCTGGGGGTCAGTTTGACAGCGAGCCCCTCCCCTGCTCCCCGGTCCTCCGCCTACCCCAGCTGTTGGCTCTCAGCTGTATTATGACAACCGCTGCAGCCCGTCTCCGTGGCAGCTCCAGGCCGTGCCCCCGTGAGCACACATCATTAGCCTCCATCTGTCAGCCTATTAACAGGTTGCTCTAATGTGCCCAAGGACTTCCTTCATTCCTACCCACTGTGAGACTATGTTCACACCTTGGAAAGTTGTTTTTTTAAGGTTACTCCATACTTTAGTTACAGTGTTTAAATACGCCTACTCTGTCCTATTTCCAAATAAAGCAAAAAGACAGATAAGAGCATATGTAGAAGCTCCAATCTGTTACTTGCCAATTAAATGCAGTCGCTTTCAGTTCAGAGCTTGGAAACACAGAAGAGGTTAGGAGTGTGTGTTTTGTTGTTGTTGTGTGTTGTGTGTTTATCCCAGATAGGTTCATTTAGGATGATTATATGAACATACTACAATACTGCTAGGGCTGTATCATATCATGGAAAATACAGCTACCCCTGAAACTTCATTGTCGATACTTCTGCATCTGCCGATATCAACACAACTGATGTATTGATGATCCCATATACTGTGCATTGTATATTTGAACATGAAGAGCCAAAGCACCAGAGCACCATACCTGGTCTTGGTCCTTGGCTCCTTCTGTCGTAGATCTTTTCTTTCACCTTGTGTTTGTCTGTCTCCAGTGAAGCATCTACACTGTGGCCGGAACACACTTCTTCTCTCAGACGTCCCAGAAGAATAAGGACAGACTCAGTGCCTGGTGTCTGAGCTCAACAAGGGATTAGCACAAAGACACAAAAGAGAAAGTGTGAAAATGTGTTAAGTCACGAAACTTTTGTACACAAGTTTACAGTCATTTTAAATACTGTACAAGGAATGTATTGCTATTAGTAGTATTCTACATTAGTCCACACTTGTGATTAAATCTAAATCTAACTATCTACTACTATCTACTACTATCACACACACAGAGGTCGACTAATAGAAGGGGAAATATATAATATGTAATGTATTTGTTTGAGCATTATATCAAGAAGCACTGAATCACCAAAATATCATATTGTAAATCTCTAGTTTTATGATCACATCACTCAGCCCTAATTTACGACTGAAAGCAGATTTCATTTATGTTTTTAAATCAAGATTCAGATCAAAGTGCACATTTCAAACATGTCCAAGGAGATCTGAGAGAATTGAAATGTTGACAACATTTCTAAACATGTTTGAAGAGGCCGATCTAACCCACAGACTTACAGCAGGTCAGTGTTAGCAGGTCTTAGCAAACAGATATTTGATAAGTGTCACCAGTTCAGCTGCTTTTTGGATTGTGTTAAATATTGTTGCCCTTGCAGCTAAAGCTTTACATTTAAACTTGTAGAGAATAAATATTTAATTATTATGATATCATTGTACCTTAGTCATACACCCAAAAAGCATAATATTATGGCATTCGATTTTCATTCATAAGATAAAGCTGTTTTTTGTAATATTCAACTTTAGCTTGTGAGACTATGAGGCTCTGAGCCCACCCACAGACACTATGCACAGGACAAAGTAATAAAAGTATTGTGAGGCAGAAAGATGAAGTGGCTTCTGGTGGCGGCGGTGACACTGGTCTGAGCAAATGGGCTGCGTGGCTGCCTGTGTAACTCTATCTGTGGATGGGGAATACAGCAGTGGTCGGGTAATGGAAAGGTCATTTAGCCAATCCCCAAAGGTGGGGGGCAGCTCTGACACGACTCGTTTGTCACAGTTCGATAAGTGCCACTCCAGGGGTGAGACAGAGCCAGGATGTGTGTGCAGGACTGTGGTAAGACATAACAAAAAATAACATGATTGCTGGGCAGCTGCTCTTTTAGCTGGAGCAACTGTCCAGGGTATATTCTGTCTTGTGCTTGATTTGGGGGAGTTTAGTTGAAAAAATAGAAAGAATTTAATTTGGATAATTAAAATATATTTGTATAATGTCAGGTTTCATGCAAGTTCAGTTGCTGAGAGACAGAGGCGGAGCATGGCACAAGTGATTCCCAGAGCTTGTGCATCCATTAGAGGCCTGAAAAGGGGTCAGCAGGGAGGTCAGTCACCACACAGACCTTAAAACTTGTAAAGCCACTGGTCTCAACAGGACAAATGACATTAGCCCCGACAGACAGCGTAGACAAAACATATTCAAAATAAGCCAGTACAAGCTGTAACTTTGTGCTCAAACTACCTCATTCTGTATATTTGTTTATCCTATCCACAAAACTGATTTGAAGGGATGCAAAGGCCAGTTAAAGTGAGGTATTTTATATACAATTGCAATATGAAACAGGGTCTTCCAGGGACTTCCACTTACTGTATAAAACTGCAGAACTAAAAGTGACATTTCACCATAGCAAGCAGATTTACATGTGGTTTTGCATTGTGAGAACAGCTGACATGTTTTAATCCTACAAATCTGCCAGAAAGTCAGAATATATTTGCGAGCAAATCCAAAGCTGTGTACAGAGACAGGGGGTAGGTGCAGGACAGTGCAGGAGAACTTTAACATGTATGGAATCTAAAAACTAATGACAGTAAGCTCATGGTGAAGTGTGGGTTTAAAGTAGTGGCCTGCTTAGTTCGCCTTCTGCCATGCTCCTGTAGAAGAGTTTACTCCACAAATGGTAAACACACACACGTACAAAACATAAAGTGCAATGCAACAGAGTCATGAGTCTATAGCTGGGCCACTCTGCTCCAGCACTATTATGAAAGCTGAACAGAAAGTGGGCGCGGACCATTTCCCTAATAGCAGGTATGTAACACAATAACGATCCGTGGCGAGAGCTGAACATTTTCACACGTCATTACCCGTTTAGTATGAGACACCAGCTTTCCTCACTTTGTAAATCAATGCAGCTCAGTTCTGCTCATCCACGTGATCCACGCGTCACCGGACTGACCCGTGCGCGCCTCCAGAGCCATGAAACTTTACTAACTTTATTAACATGGCTTCCTCTGTGGGTCTGTTGAGACTAGGTCAAAATATCATGTGTTTCTTTGCTCCTGGTCATCCCTGCCCCCGGTCTGACCACAAAGACCCCGGACCCTGCAGGGGTTTGGGGTTGTCTACATGGCTCTTTGTCCCCCCCTTGTGGCGACATATATGTATGCATAAGAGAGTAGGCTGCAATTATGTTGTGTTAAAAATATGCTACTTTTGATAGGCTACCTTTTGTCCAAATGATAACTCAAAAATACTCCTGCTTTCAAAATGCTCAAGGCCAGCGGATGAAAGTGTCTGTATGTTCTGCACAGAAATCCCATGATGCTGCAGGCCTCTATGACCATTGACTCTATGACGTTATTGCTGTAGACTTTTGGAGTAATTCTTATAAACTATTTAAGCCTGCTTGCAGTCTTTGCCAGGACTATTGATAAACTTTGTGGTGTGGCTTGGGCTCACTGCATATATGTTGATTTTTAGTGTTATAATTTAATTCAAACTTACAGGTACAAAAATCTAAGATAGAAGCTCATCTAAAAAATCCATTTAGACTCTCAATAATATCTTTGTTTAGAGTTTGCAAAAGTTTTACAAAAGCTACGTTATCACTAAATGATAGTGAAACCTCTAAAGTCTGACTGCTGTGGTCAGTGACATCATGGGACAGAGCTCTTCCTCCTTTACACTATAAGTCAGAGGACGGGCGGGCGCAGGGGTGTGCTGTGCTACACTTACAATCTGTTTCATAACCTTCAACAAGTCGATAGGATGGCACCCTTAATGTTTAAAGATGCTTTTTGGGTAAGTAGTACATGTGTATGATAGAACAAATATAGTTCTTTTTGTTAACACTTTTTAAGATATGCACTGTGCAGGTCTGAAATGTATATCTTCCTTGTTATAACAGTTTTGCTTAACACTACTTCTGCATTTAATGCTCTTGGTCGACTCAAGGACATGTTGCAACGGCCTTTCAAGCCAAAAGTCTTAATTCAGTATATTACAATCTCTCAGTATATTCCATTCTCTCAGTATATTCCATTCTCTCAGTATATTCCATTTTCTCAGTATATTACATTCTCTCAGTATGTTGCATTGCATGTTTTCTCATATCTTACAGGGAAGCGATTTGACTAACCATACCGGCTATGAAGTCATTATCAATAGGCTAAAGGAAGGAAAGCAAATGTGCAAAGATGTAGAGGAGCTTTTTAAAATGAGGTATCACAAACACCACATTTTTAACCACAAAAGTCTAGACATTTTCACACTTATTGGGCTTAGAAGAATCATGGGATCAACTATCTATTTCAGGACTAAATCAAATCAGAATTGGATCAGATCTATCTAAATAAAGTTCAAAACACCACAAATTAATTTTAGTCTCATGAGTTTTACAGCTGAGTTTTTGTTGTTGCTGCTTTTGGTTTTTTATCCAGTGATGTTGCGCCTCTTAAGTTGCCTGTGTTTCACCTCAGGGCGTTGGCAGAGGAGAAGTATGGGAAAGAACTGGTGACCATCTCAAAAAAAGCTGGAGGCCTCACAGAGATTGGGTACTAAAGTTTGGCACTTTTCTTCCTGAACAAAATCACACATTTTAGTGAGTCAGACTCAGACTGGAATGACACCGAAAAGGAAAACACACATCTACACATAGTGACTAGGTCTATGAATAAGATTCCTCTTAATGTTCTCATTTCCGGAGAGCTTACAGAGCTTAGTATTATTTATAAAACTCCCGTCAAATATCCACATTATTCTGACTTTCTGTTGTTTGAATGTTGTGTGTATAGAACTCTCAGAGCATCAATGGAACAGCTTAAAGCACGTATGTTATTTTATTTAGTATTATTTTAAGGTATTTCTTTAAAAACAAAAGTCAAATTTGATTGTTTTTGCACAGAAATTGAGAACATTGGGAACTTTCACATTCAACTTTCTGAAATTTTGAAAGAGGAGGTGAAAAAGATTGAGACATTCAGAGAACGGCAGAAAGAGCAGAGGAAAAAGGTAACAGCCTCGCTCACTGCAACAAGGATATAAATAGATTTTACACTGGCCCAAAGTTGATTCAAAAGGCCCATTTCTGTTCCTCATCACAGTTTGAAAGCATCATGGAGAAAGTTCATAAGAAAAAGGTCTCTTTATTCCGAAAGACAATGGAGGTAATTGAAATGTTCATTATGTATGTTGATTAATGTGAATACGTGAGTGAAATAATTTTTTTCCTGTTGTCTTTTCTGTATCAGTCTAAAAAGTGCTATGAGCTGAGGTGCAAAGAAGCTGACGAGGTTGAACAAAATGCTGAACGAAACACAAACGCAGGCAAAAATGTGGAGAAGGTTCAAGAGTTATAACTTATTACATACAATCACACTTGCAACTTTAATTTAGTCGTGTATTCAGTATAGAAGTCACGTTCATATTCTGGAGTGTCATGACGTGTTGTTTACAGGTTCGCCACAAAGCAAAGAACTTCAGACAGGCAGCCAATGATGCGGGTGTGTGTGGTATATCAGACTATTTCAAGTAGAGTTTGTGCTAACTTTATATGCTCTCTTTCCTTTTAGAGAAGGTGTATCTTACCAACATTGTGCACCTAGAGTCAGTTCGACAGGACTGGGAGGAAACACACAGAAGCACATGTGAGGTAGACTATTACCACTACAACACACCTACTCTATATTTGTCTGTACTCAGCTTCTGATGAACTGAATTGCACCTGGATCCACTTCATTCTCACCAACTACACACCACATACCCTTTGGTCCCACTTCTACTCTTATATACTTTCAGTTTATGACTGGGAGGAAGTTGTTTGACTGAGGTAAAGGCAACTGAGTTTTAATCCATATTTATTGCATTGCATTTGTTGAACATGTTTCAGGTGTTTCAGCAGCTGGAGGGAGACCGCATCAGCACCCTCAGGTGTGCACTCTGGGACCACTGCAATCACTTTTCAGCACAGTGTGTCAAAGACGATGACGTACGTTTATCTTCATGGATAAATGGTGCTTATTTTGTTTTCTAAAAAAGCTTCATTCTTACACCAGTTGTATGAGGAGGTCAGAAAGTGCCTTGAGGAGTGTGACATTACCAAAGACTTAAACAAATTCATAGAGGTGAACACCACAGGCGGGACGCCACCTGGTGAGTTCTAGTGCTT
>KN502006.1:22308-48293 GCA_000787155.1 Scartelaos histophorus | reverse complement strand
TTTCTTTTCTGGTGACTTTTTCTTTTTTTCGCAGGACCAGTGGTCTTTGAAAACTATTACCCCACAGACACTGGCAGAAACGGAAATGCACATTTTGATGCAGGAGAAACAAACAATGCACCTGCTGCAACAAGATGGTCTGGAGTTAGCAACGTCGCTAGGTATAAAAATAAATGTAATAAGACAATGTGTGTTTTATTCGCAATTATTCTATTTTCCTTTAGGAGCTTTAACCCTCAGCTTGACAGATCAGCATCGACTGACGAAGAAAGTTCTCGAAATTCGCGGTTAACACTGACATCTAGTGGTGAAAGTAAGTACTGCATGAATGTAAGCGCAGGTGCACAAAGGAAATACATTCTCCTCTTCCTACAACCACATCATTTAAACTAAGATTAATCAAACTCTGCTCGTTTACTTTCCAAGTACTAAATGTGAATAATCATTAGTTAATGTTTATGTATGCCTCTGTTCTGTCTTATTTAGTTGACATTTTAGAAAGTGGTGGTTACGCCCCTTTACCACTATTTGAACAACGCACACCTACACCAAATGAATCAGCAGATACAGACAGGTGGATTGTCCTATATACCTATGTGGCACAGGTACAAAATATAAAATGTAACTGATGTGCCAAGTGTATAGAAATTAATTTAAATAGAGTTTTCTGCTCATTATTAGGAAACAGATGAGCTGTCCATCAGTAGAGGAGAAGTAGTCCAAGTGTTGGAGCGAGGGGAGGATGGCTGGTGGACAGTGGACAGGGATGGACAGTGTGGACTGGTACCAGGGAACTATCTGGATAAAATTTGAACTGGACATCATAAATAACTATGCAGTCTGATTTTAACATGACTTTTATTTGTTTTCCAGTCTGTACATAACATGGTCATACGGTGGCACTAGCTAAACAAGTAGATATAAAACTTAACATCAAATATATTAAAACAACACACTTCACTAAGAGGTATTAATTAAATAATGCATTGTAATGCTCTACAGCAAAATGTACAACTTAAATCTCTACTATATATAAGAAACACTGACATGACAATCATTGCAAGTAACACTGAGAAACATAAGGTAGCCTATGTGAATTACAGTATCTGGTAGATATTACACTTTATTTGCCATGATGAATACATCATTTGTGGCTGGAATCTTTAAAATAGAATTATATGTTGAATACTCTATTTTTGTTCTCATTGAGTTTTACAAAGTAAGACATACATACACTTACATTACCTTTTTAAAAAATGTATAACTGGACATTTCTTGACGTCCCAAAAGTAGTGCATACCGCCACACATGGTACATTCCAAATAACACCTTTATCCAGAATTTTACATTTAAGCTCTAAACCCCTATTTGATAAGAGTAAGCAAATATTAAACAAATTACTCATAATCTGCAGTGTCAGTTAGCCATATATAACTTTGGCTTGAAATTATGAAAAATTTTTGTTAGTTTCCATAAATAAACCTTTGAGTTTGAAAACTCTCCAGTGTTTGCGTCCCTACTTTGTCATGGATTGTGCAAGGTGTACTTGAGTTTGTGTAACTACAGCTGATCTACTGTGGACGTGCGTAGTGACGTTTCCATTTGTTTTTTGAAGTTCTTGTTGGTGGCTGGATCTCATGCATAACTGTTAGTTGTGACAAGAAGTTCATACGCAGGATCATGACTTCTTCTGCACAAAACAACACAGGCACACAACATGCCCAGCATCTGCAGACAAACACAGAATAAAATTAGGGGTGTGACGAAACCATTAACATTTTGTGACAAAATGTTGTCATTCATTATCGCTATATGCTGTAATGATGCCACATTTTTGCTTGTCCATGTAAAGGAATCTTAATGCAATTCATTTGACATATTTAGAGTTTTGAAGATTACAATTGAGTATTTCGTACATGTGTATTTTGTGAAGAATGTGGTTTGACAAAAAATACTGTTGTTAATTTTATTAGAACTAAAATACATTTTATTTATAGAAAATCTGAAAATATCATATGCAATATATGCATGGTAAAATAGTGATTTTATCGTGAGCATTGAATTGTGAAGACTTAGAGATTCCCAATCCTAAAAAAGATACATAAAAAACATAAATGTATTTATGTATATTACAAAAAAAACAAGGCTTGAAGTTTTCATCCTTTTTCCATAAGAACCCTCTACCTGTTCTCACTGAAACATCTGTAGCAAACAGCCACATTTTTGTTTTTTCTGTATTTATGTATATATTACGTTTTTTGTTTTAATGAAACAAGCTTCTATTTAAATAATAAACTAAGCTTTACCTTATTGATGGAATACATTCTATTAATGTATTATTGCATTATTGTATGCATGTACTGGCCATAATGTACCATTTTTTAGTTTTAATGATGAGGCTTTAAATCCTTTAAGCTTCAAGAATAGTCAGATTTAGCTGTTGGAAATTAGATTAGAATCCTCCATTCAAAGTGCTGACTCTCTGAACTTTGAACTCACTCAAACTGAGCTTGACCAGTGTATTCAAGTCTAAAAAAATAAAAATAATTTTTCTCTAACAGGTTTTTGTGTTGTTCTGCGTTCTGTACCTGTATAGATGCAAATGTTAGCGCTGCCCAGATGACATACATCATAATCTCCTTTAATTTCTTGACAACCAGAGCTTCACAACCCTAGGATAAAAATACAAAAATCATAAATGTATGTAAATGTACTGAAAAAACTGTAGTATCTTGGCTTGCTGTACCTCTTGGTAGAGGTCTCCAGGGCGCGTCAGAGTACCAGTGCAGTTGCTGATGTTGGGCTGACAGCAGCTGACAGGAACACTGTTGTTCTTGGATTCTTTAAACCATCGTGTATTCCTCCAGTCAGAGTAGTTATGGATGCCACAACAGCGAAGCTAAAGGCACATACCATCAAACAATACACTTTCTGTACAGCATACAGACTTCATAGATCACAGTTTTAAGGTGGACTTTTGAAAACCTTACCTGCCTCTGTACATAGTCAATAGCACGACTTGGAGCATCTGTATTTGTTCCATTGTATTCATTATAAACCTTTTGGATGGAGTGATTCACTTCATCTTCAACCTGACAATTACAAACGTGGTTTAGTTGTTTCTCTAGGACCAATACTTCTTTCTAGTAAAAATAACAGATTGTCTGTGCTTTTGTATGTACCTTAGCTCTGTATATATAACCAAGAACCACCACTACACACTCTGTGACAAACACCAACAGGAGGATAGCAGCAAACTGAAACACAAATGTTTGTTCTGTATGATCATCACCAATAGAACTTGAATTTGACACATAAGAATATAACATAACTTGTTCACTTACAGTTGCCAGACCACAAGAACTCTCACGAATTGTGGCACAGCAGCCAATGAGGCCAATGATAAAGAGAAGTGTGCCCACTGCAATTATTATGACGGCAGGAATCAGGGTGTAGATATCTTCAAAAAAGTGGTCATAATCATCATAAGTGATGAACACATATGCACCAATGTAGCACAATATCCCAGCTGCTGCCTGCAAAGCAGAATTAGTTAAAACTACGATAAAATATGAAATATTTCCCCATTTTCAGTACAAAAAAGGACAAATGTTCAGAAGGCATAAAACTAGGCCTACAGTAACCTGTGATTACTAAATATATACTGCGAGATTCAATATTTGTTCATGTTTTTAATGAACAAAATGCGCTTAGCCAAATTTTAACAACAACAAAATGCGTTATTCCTTTTATAAATATTAGTTGTTTTCTGTGGACAAAGCTCAGCTGCCTCTTGAGCATGATGCAGCGATCTCACAACCACTTGACCATTTATTATGTAGCGTCACATGGTGGTTGCTTTATTGATTCAGGATTCAGAAATATTGATTTGAATATCTGGTTTGTGATCGTGGTATTGTTAGTCTCGGAAAGCAACTCGTCTGTCTCCAAACTGCAGCGCATCTCTGGCGTACTTTGCTAGCTTGCTAACGTTATCCTCTCATCCCCAGCGCCAGAGGATGCTGCTCACTCCACCGCTGTTTGCTTACCCAGAATATCAGATTAAGAAAAACCAACACGGTCTTGGAGGATGTAATTCCACACTGCCCCATGTTTCAGCGACTGAATCACTAAACATAAAAAATAAAAATGCAGATGCACCTGCTCCTTTGCAGTTAGAATAATAAAATGGCTCCAGTCAGTGGCTCTGCCCACAGCGCAGCGCTCTCCGGGATTTGACCAATCAAACTACACGCCCAGGTCACGTGGTCTATGACGTCACCTTTCAAAACAATGCTCCTCACGAGGTTTGTCCGGGATATATGAGCCATGGATGCGGGTTTCACAGGGTTTTAGGCGGTTATATCTCATTAGGCGATATAACCTTTACTGTAATTTGACCAAACATCAGTGTCGCCGAACAAATATTGTTTGGCGTAGGAAGGATAATGGATAAAGCACAAATGTACAAGCAGGTTTTATTAGACTACAAGCTTGCGGTTCGGATATCTTTTTTATACTAACTACTTTACTAATAAAAACGTTATGAGAAAACATAAGCACCAGCACCAGGACTGTGCACATCTGTTCTGTCTCGGTGTAGCTTCATTGACACTGGGTGGCAGCATCTCTAGGTTTTTGGGGTTTTTTTTTTAAACTTACTTTATCACGAATAGTTTGGCCACCTAGTGGCCTGAATAATTTAGTAGTAAGCTCTCTCCTAAATTAGCCTATAGCTGCCTAAAGCCTACACGCCTTGTAAATCCTGTGGGGACAGAATAGATGACTTCATTAAAGTGAGCGCCTTAAGGTGCGCTTCAAGACTTGCATTTTGTCTTTCTGTGAAATTGCACAACAAATTCATTCTAACATCTGCTGGGGCTATAGTTTGAGACACCACCACTTGTTCAATTTTGTAAGAGCTACACCAACATCTTTAATTTAGCCATATTCTGGGATCAAATAAATAGGCCTAATACACTATTGTGAGTTTTCAGATGCTAGAATGTGATTAAGTCATTTTACCAGACACTCTATACAGGTTATGCAGATTTCACCACAGTCCACAGAACTTATTAGTGAGGGTCAATGATTGGGGAAAAATCCCACACTAATCAATGTTGGCCAAGCCTGTGGAAGAGCCATTAGGCCCATGATTACAAAAGGCTATGTAAAACTCGCTTAACACAAAGGGTTTATACCATCTGCATGTTCACATGATCACAGTCCACACAAAGAAGACTTGTCAGACCAGACTGCTGTTATTATTCAGCCTTTGCTGACTTCAAAATTTGGCACTTACGGAGAAAAGATTTTCTGAAATGTTTGAAAACGATCAAGTTTTTTTTTTTTTTTTCCCCATTCAGGAAGCACTCAGTAAACCATGTTTGCTGAGTGTTTGGTTGCCCATTGACCCACATCTGTGGGGTGACCTGCAATTTGCAGTTCCCCACAGGTGTGCCATGTATTTGAGAAATGATGATAGTGGAATAGTCTGTGGAGTACTCATTTATTCTCTACGTCCTGTTCCATATGTTTCAACCTTTCTTACTTGCTATTCAAGAGTTTGCATCACCATGGCCTATAAGATCTTAAAGCTGGCACACTGTGGGTGTATTCATATAAATAACAACAGAACAGTTTTGAAGTGATGTTTTTGCCCAAGGCGAGGATCTGTGCCCTCTCACTGTGCTAGGCTATTATTGATCTACAAGAACTATACTTTATGCATCTGAAATAGGCAGTGAAATAGGTAATCTGAAATATGTATAGGCCTATTTACCATTTAGCTCTATGCACACTGGTCTACTTACATTACACATCTATACACACTACACTACACATCTTTAGGCATTATTTTTTTTCATAACGCCAAAACCCACGCTACAAGTAACAGACAAGAGATTCCTTTCAGTTTCCTTCAGACACCAAGATCACAGTGGTGCAAAAAATTTATTATTATAATGTAAACTAATTATGAATAAACTATTGCAACAGATACGTGGTTTATGTGACAATTTAAGGTGACAAAGTACAGTAATAAAAAGCTGGAGCTGTAGACTTTAGATTCATTAATCTGAAAACACAAGAAAATCCATCTCCATGCAGCGTGCTTGGTCCTTCTCATCATTTCCTTTTTTGCAAATAACTTTGTAAAATTTCCATCAACAAATTGGTCTCCTGAAATAGAACAAGTTATAATGATAAACCCTTGAGTAATTTTTTTTTTTATATTTACACGAAAATGTGAATCTCACCAAATCTTTTGAGCGAGTTTCTTGCGTCTCCATCTGCGTGTCTAACGCCATCCGCAGAAAGTCTTGAAATAGCTGCGCCAGTGCGCTCTGCTCCGCAGGTACTGACATATCAAGCGCATCCAGACTCTGGCTCTGCGAGGGCAGCACTGGGGCATCCACCACGCTTTTCTTACCCATAAAATGGCCTTTCACAAAGCAAAATTACAGTTAATCCAATTAACCTAAATGTTGTGGTCTATAGCCTAATATAGACAACTCGTTCAACATTTTTCAACATTTAATTAGGCTAGTAATTGCTTTTCATAAAAGTTCTTACCAGTTGCCCACAGGTTCCCTCGTGGATTCACTTTAATCTTTGCAACTTTATTCCTGAGCTCTGTCAGGTCAAAACTGACAGCGGCGGTAATAGGCATAAACGATAATAATACAAGGTATGTGAATAAGCCGCAGTGGCAGATGTTATGGAGTGTAATGCCGTTCATTTTTGCGCGCAATCCAGATCCGTCCTCTAGGGCGCACCAATCCAAGTGTGCCGCGCAAAGGCGACCCCAGCTTTTATACAAGCAGAGTTTACACAGGGGTGGGCTGCGTGGTTTAGTGCTGGGCTACATTGTCACGGACATGAGTCACACTATGTATTGACTGATGGGTTACAAGTTAAATAGACTTATTATTAAAGTAAATGGGATTTTAATAGACTACAATATTATTAGGTAGAATTCTTGCAAATTGTTGCCGACCACATGAAGACTTTAAAGGATGAACAGTTTCAGATCACATGAAAACCTTGTATTTAACGCTACAAAATTAATTTGTTTAATTCTTATTTTATAGTCCCAATTCAACTTCTTTGTGGATGCAAAATGTAATTCCCAATTGTGCTGCCTATGCTACATGTCCCTGTCAAGTCATTTACATCTTGAATCCCTAATCCCTGCTCCATGAGCGGGCTCATGACATTTGGCCAGTTGCAGCATGCTGCTGTGTTCTCCATCACTCCTTGGAGGATGCAGAAACCTGTTGGTTCTTGTGGCTAATTTAGAACTGATAAGACATAGCACTTCTTTGTCACATTGGAATGATAAAGTTGTAAGCTACCAGATGTGCCATTGTACTGTGCTCTTCTCATAACCTCTGATATTCACACATACATGGCATTAGTTCCAATTGCTACAAAATGCCACTTTTAAGATAGAACCACAATATCACACTACCGATAGCTTTGCACTGTCATTCATGGCTTCTGAAACAGAAGATCTATCCAACTCCAGTACGTATTAGAATGTGTCCAGATGCCACTGGTGGCAGCCTTCCCCTATTTCAAGAGACCCTCTATCTCAAACCTTTCAAATTACCAAATTTACTCATATAATGTGCCAGATCATGCACACGACCGGCCCATCCTTTGGAATTACAAACGATATAACAGAAAACTTGAAAAAGTATGCATCACATCTTATTAAAAGGGACAGGGCTAAATATTTTATTTTTGTAACGTTTGTATTTGTTGACATAAAAATGGGTCACATTTATTCTCAAAGACAATTATTTCAACAGGAAAGAATGAGCTCATACAAAGAGGAAAAAATGTGACCCAATCCTAAACAATTTTTACAACAAAAATCTTTGAAGTTGAGATTTATTGTCATGTTAACACAGACATCTTACATCTCTATAAAATATTCAACTAATAGTACAAAAAGCAGTTGAATGTGACAAATGTAACTTAAATAAGTTTCTGAAAAGCATTAAGTGGAGCTTTCTGGACGTTGTATTCTCTGTCTCTTTAAGAGGCACCTCATTCTCGATGGACCAACACAAACAGCCCCAGCATGAAGAGAACAGCATACTGCAGACAAAGTCATATTAGTTTTATGAAGTGTTGAAAATACACATTTCTCCCTTCTACTTACTTTAAATTTGGGATAGTCATTCATGAGAATGGTGACAATTCCGATATATGGCACAAACCTAAACAACATATGATGGTCTGTCAGGAGTCAGGATATTATAGACACGTTTCACATTCACAGCAAGAGTGATCCCATGCTTAGCCCCAACTTTGACATAAATGGGCATATTACTGCACTCCCTTCTGAGCCTCCACCCTTATTGTTTTTTTTGTTTTTTTAAAGACCTTTTTATCATAAGAAACAACTATAATAGACTTTAAGGTAATCAGAAACCCTCAAGGTATCAGTGCGTGGGGTGCTTGAATTTTTATTCATTCAAATAAAGTGGTCATTACACTTCTCATTTTCCTAAATATCTTAAGTGCCTTTAGTCTACATTGTTCAACAATCACTGACTGTGATGAACAACGGAGTTACTGTGTCTTATAAGTATTCGTTTAAAAGGTGACCTTGCTTGCCAAAGAAGGCTCCCATTTAATTTTTCTTTGCATTTGAGCTGAAGTTCATCTTAAGTGGATGAGTATCTGGGTCAGACAAGGATGCAGAGCATGTGAGGAAAAAGCTGTTGTGTCTTTACATTATATACTATATGCATAACTACATGAGATAATAACAAATGGCTTGAAATAATACAAGGTCAATTGGCTCAATATTCACTTGACCTGTTGTTGAGGTCGTCACAAAATCAAATGAGATAAAATTTGACCAATTTTTTATGTATAGCACTAATTTATTTTATAATTATAATTAATTTTGTAAAGAAATTATTGTAAAATGTCTTTAAAGATGATTGTTAAAAATTAATACAGCCTTTTACAAATATTAGTGGTGCTTTATTCAAAGTGCACTTGATGCAGTCGAACCCATGTACACGGTGTACTGTATTCAAGAATGCAATAAATTAGTGAGTTTGTATTTGACTTTGAACACAAGCATATCTCGGTTTGCATCTCTGTGTGCGTACTCGTACAGCTTGGCACAAACACGATGTATCCTGCCCCCTTGGTTCTGGGGCTGCACGATATGAGAAGAAGCCATTTACAACAACTATGTTTTGTATTACGGTAATGACATTATTACGGTATTTTACATATATATTTTATATACTTTTTGGCACAAGTTCAGTTAATTTAAAAAAACAAAAAATGCACTATGCTTCTGCCCATAGATGTTTCTCTTTGCTACATTTCTCGAACCCACAGTGTGAACTCAAAAGCCTCCAGTATAGTCTTGTTTTTACTTCTTCAACCTCTTAACTATTGTTTCTCCTTCAGGTTTTGGTAGTTATTATTCAAAACCTCAAGTATGAAACCTCAGCTTTGTCTAGATATTCTCTTTGTTTATTCCTACTCTTTGTTCCCAATCACATTACTGAGTTCTCTAGTGTCTATTTTAATAAAATCTATTGTACACTGTTTTCTGTAGTCTTAGCTACAACATTTCATATCAAGCAACTGCACAAGGACTTACCCCCTGGCTCGCCCAACCACATCTTTTTTCTCGAGCCAGTGCTGGCCCTGCTTATACAACCCTCTGTCGTCAACAGCATTATTGTCTCCTTTAGTCAAAAACTTAATGTCTCCATTTTCCCTATAAATCAAACACAATAATATTGATTGAGAACACAATTAATTATCATTATGGATCATCATCATTTAGCATCAAAAAGCCTTAACCAAGTAATCACTGCATAAAGTACAAAATCCAAACAGAAAGATGGCATACTTTTCATGGATCTTCAGTACCCTATGTACAATTGGAATCTCTCTCCCCTCTATCCTGAACACGACAATTTCTCCAACTCTGATTGGGTCTTCTACACGGTTGGTCAAGAAAAGTAGGTCTCCTCTGTGGAAAGCAGGTTCCATACTGCCACTGTAATAAAAATAAAAAAAAAAGGATTGGTTACAATATGCAAAAAGCAGACTTAAAAATTTGGGGTAAATTATGATTAAACTATTAAAATTATCCTGAAACATTATGTTCAGAAGTGTTAACATCAAACATAACACACACTGGATTGCTATTTTGGTGAGATTGACATTTCCCTGTTGGTCAGCCTTAGTGAATGACCAGTGGATTTAACCAATCAGAGTGAAGTCTGAACTCTAGAAAACAACCGATGACTGTAGTTATCCCTTGATGGAGACACAAATTATGATGAATTAAACTGTGCAACCTCATGTCTAAAATAATGTGTGCATTTTATGGCTAATCACCCAAACCTACCTCGTTTTGTTTCTCACACATCTAATCCTGCACAGGTCTAATGTACCAATATGCCTCTCTACTTTGAAGCCAGCAGCTGTTAGATCTTAATTTATTCTGTGCACTAGTAGAGAAGACTTGTGCCCACAGAGTCTGAATGCAACTGTAGTTTTGTGTATGCAGGAATCAGGGCTGAATAACATGAACATATTTTATAATATAGTTTAGGCTGTAAACTGAGAATTACCACTGCTAAGGGGGTACACACGCTTGAAAAAGTTAAACAGGAAACATACAAATGTAAGCTAAATAAGGAAGTGGGGAGAGATAGGTGCAAATGCAAGACTGCAAAAACTAGGAGTTTCAAAATTGTCATATGAAGATGTAATTGGTCTGTGGATTGACTCAAAGTGGTAAAACATCTCGAGCAATATTTATTTGGTTATTTTATTTCATTGCTCCGTCATATGATTTTAAATGAATTTAAAATCGGCCCAACAGAGAATGGGACTTACCTGAGAACGACTACTATTGGGCTTTCGCTTCCCGTGACAACCATTAAACCCTTCCAGATCATCAGTGCAGAGGAAACTATCATACCAAAGTTGAGCACCTGGTAATAGAGCTGCACACACATGTTAGCAATAGATGTTATCCAATAACCAACTGTAACGTGAAAGTAATAAAATATATTGAAAAGCTACCTATGTAGATATGTATTTACACAATATCCAAAGCTCAGTATATACACAAGTAAACGGAATCGTAATTGTAAATTAAGAGTTAAACGGTAAGTGCGTTTGTAGCTAGTGTACATTAGCTCTGAGCTCACACAAAGAGGCTAGTACACGCCAGAGCACCATACCTGTCGTTTATTCATGCGTCGGACATCGTCGAGAAAATCTAAAGATAGCATTCTGAAAAACTACTGTGTAGAAAGTTGACTTAAATCACATTAAAGTTATTCAATGAAATGACCATATGTATGCACGATCTACCAGTATTTTCTCGCATCTGTGTCTTCCTGGTGCGCGGCACCGGAAGTCCCGCCCACTGGCGCGCTGGGTTGAGGTGTCAGTTCAGGATACGCGCAAACTGCAGCTTTCCGCAACTCAAACAAAAATGTCTCGTATCGTGCATACTTTAGTTACACATAAGACAGAATGCCAATCGAGGTCGTGCATCAGGTAGGCATTCTAACTGTGCAATAAAATTAAATGCAATGTCATTTAAAACTCGGTTGGCCTAAAACACAAGGTGTCTGAGTTTACGACCTTCTTATTAAACGGTCAACTACAATTTAAATGTTTGTTATCCAAATTGTTATGAGATACTCACCAATAAAAGCACAATAAACTATTATTATAGCCCACACAGACAGCCAGTCTACAGTAGACGTCAATATTCTCTCACAAACAATAGACATAGGCCTATGTCAGTAAAACTATCTAGTCTTGACGATCGTTTTCATTATAACACACAGAGGTTAAATAAAAACATGGCCTCATTAGGAGCCTAATTAGGCAATGCAGACGACCCATTTAATTTCCTGAAGAATTTATTGATTTACAGCTGGAATGTAAACACAGATCTCACCCCAGCAGCACAGTTATAAATCTTGGGGGGAAAAGTGTTTATTCACTTAAATGAGTCAGAACACTTGACTACGCCTTTCCATCGGGTCATTCTCACCTTTTATTTCACCACATGTGATTTTCTTGATTGTGTATTGTCTTTCCTCACAATGCCGCACGTTGTTTTCTTCAAGAAAGTCTGTAGTTAGTGAAATGACAACTCGCTGTGTGATTCAATGTACAACAATGTTCCATTTGATCCGTCCCAATGGCTTAATAATCAAAGCAGAATGGGTGTATAGGCCTACATTAAAGGGCCTATATTACACTTTTTTCTGGTCTATGTAACAATCTTGTTTCCTCATTAAATTCATACCTGGAGTTGTTTTTCTGTTTCATTTACTCATGTTCTTCTCTTGAACCAAAAGCACCTTGTGATGTTAGCCATACAGGAAGTGTTTCACTCTGTTTTTAAACTCCATACACCTTCACTAGAATCATTTGGGTGATTTCCAATCTCTACTGGACTGAAGACAAAAAACAGTAGCAGTTAACCTGAAAACTGCCACTTCATGACATCACAAGCTGAGACAGAGCTTTTTGAGTTTTAGAGCTGTAGGCAGATTAATAATAAAGGATTACTCACACGTGTGAATGAAACAAACACAACACCAGATATGTTTTTTTTCCAAAGATCTGTAGAAATGAGGGGGAAAAAAACCTTACCGTGGGGATTTAAAAACTCTGTACTGACTGACAAGTTAACCGTGGCACCACGAGCAGAGCCAGCCTGCGACTTTTGGTTCACCAGAGATAAAAGTTTTTTCAAATGTCAAATAGTCTGTGGCATTTAGGGGTGTGTGATCCTTTTCACATAATCTGCCTAAATGAACAGGGCAGCCTTGCGTGCTAATGCTAATAGAGGTCAGAGAGATGCACAACAGTGTGATGTTATAGGCAGCCATGGGGGAAGAGCTTAACTCGCCTATTTTTCTTTTTTTTTTTTTTTTTCAAAGAACTTCATCTGATGTCATCTTATGATTTACTGACAACAAAAGAGTAAAACTAGAAAGATATGGTATCAACACTGCTATGTTGACAAGGTACTACATTTTCAAACTTGCAATGTTGTTTTAAACACAAAATTAAATGAGGCCATTGTGGTCTCCACTACTGTTCAGGAAAGGTCCAAGTTTGACCATGTGATTTACTTCAAATGTACATTGTTTTGTTTGTACTACTTTTATTATGGATTAGTATCTAGATGGCCATACTTTTGACAACCATAATCAAAATCTGTCTGTTTTACAGAGGTCATTGTGAAAGTAATGCAGCAGCACAGTGTTTAGAGGGAGTTTTTTTGTTTTTTTTTTTTTTAAATAACAATAGTAATATTATAACAGTTCATTAATCAACTCCAAATGTACAGTGAAAGACTGAGAATTCAGAAATTTACTTTGATCAGGAGTATTAATGCTGCCAATATTGCCATGATTCTGTGATTTTCATGCCGTTCCATCAGAGCTAAGCACTACAGAAAGAAGAGCTGTGCCAATGCATAATTTCTCTCAATTTTTTGTCTTAGCTCATACATGCGTCATTGTTCCATTCAATCAAACAATATTCAAAGTAGAATTTTCCTCACATGTACATTATATTGGGAATTAAGATGCTATACATTTTGTAAACTGTAATTGTACTGCCCTGAAGACGGTTTGTTATAAAAAAAAATGTCTAAAACTTGTGTGTCTTTATGCCCACACCAAAACAATCTAAAAACCAACTAAACAGTAGGTGGTAAATGTTTTGTTTTATGATTGCCCCCATTTTTCCTCCTCTGTCTCTTTCTCGTTCTCTCTCTCTCTGGTGTCATCACAGCCCATACTGTTTTAATATATAATATAATAAACATAATGTGATTTAAATTCTTCATTTTAATGATTGTGTATTGAATGGACTTCAGTTGTTGAATACACGTTTCAGTTGGAATGTTAGATTTGACCAGAAAAGGTGGAAATGGGTGAACTTAAAACCTTCTGTTTGTTAGAGCTTTAAAGTCTAGATATTACATAAAAGATGAGTCATAATGAGGGGGAATCACAAAGGATTATCTTGATGAAATTAGCCTTTCACAATGTAAACACTGGTTGCTGGCAACACTTCATTCTGACCTCTGTAAAAAAAAAATGAGACAAGTGATAATGAGTATGAAGGGGTTGTTTTTGCTTTTAGGCACTGAAGATGAATGTAGTCTTAGTCAGCTGTGGGCCATATTACAACCATTCACTTTTTCACAAGGGGTAATTTAGAGTCACCCGTTCATCATTTGTTGCAGAGTAAAGAGTTTATCATATTGCAGAGGAATGGGTGAAAACACCAAGGAGCAGAAATGAATAGTCTAATGGAGTGTGAGAAGGCTGATAGTTAATCTGCTCCATCCCATAATATGCTAATACCTATTAGTAAAGGCACAGTGGAATTATATCAAAATATCTCTTCTTCTATGCTGACATGTGATGAACACAGCACCGATAATTATTTTGAAAAGAATTTATTTAAAGGTGCTTTCAAACACATAATCATGACCCAGAGACCCGTTAGAAAAGATCATATTACCAAGGGGACAAACACACTGAGTGTTGCTACATTTGGCTTGAGTGATATCGTGATTATACAGATTCATTTAAATTATGTGTTATCTGTAACTCTGCAACTGTACTTGCTGCAGACTGTGAATTATGTTTGTATCGGCCTAGTGCTGATGCATAGGAATGATGCCTGACAAAGCAAAATGCAAGACAATAATTAGAATTACTTGACTTGTTAGAAATATTTCGATAGATGTTTGTTGCTTTCAGTTATACATGAAGACGTCACAGTTTCACTGACTAATACTCAGCTTATTCTTGGCAAGGATTCATCTGCAGGTCTTTGTTCAGACGGAGTTCTTTGGCCATCTTGCTGGATCTTCTTAGGTATCCTGGGGCTAGCAGATGCCTTCCGTCCAGTCTGAGGACTTGAAGTGCCCATTTTACGTTGAACCAATGGACTTTTGGAGCCTTTAGGTTTAGTAGGCATCAATAGTGACTCAATAACTTTTAGTGATCGTAGAGCCAGCAAGCCACAGAAGTAATTACACTGATGCTGGGTGACAAACTGTTCAAATACTTTTGGGTTTCCCTCCAGAGGGAGACCTTGGTGCCTGTAGCAACATGCAAAAATCACAGAAATGTTAGCAAGTGGATTTAAATGCAAATTGCAAAACAAATGAGTTTTGCTTTCAAAACAAGACCACTGACCCGTTAGATTTGACAGAAATTCCAACGTTTGTGATCTTAAAGTCAACACCTGCAAAGAACAAAAAACACGGTTTTAATCAGTCCAGCCTGCACTGAATTAGTTTTGAATTCAAGGGTGACGCTACAGGTGTAATGAGATTTCTGACCCAAAATCACAAATTGTTTTTACTCTCATAAACAAACTCAAATATAAAGTTATAGGGCTGTGAATGAAAAATGTGTGTATAACAAACATGCCAAACCACACCACACCTGAGTTTGGCTGAGTTGATTATTTTCCCCTCTTCTTTGTGTTAATATGTCAGTATTGTATGTCTTTCAGGCACTATTATACCTTCTAACTTGGTGAAAAGCATGTTTCCGCTGGTCCACTGAAAAATCCAGTGCAGCAGTGCACAACACTTCTGCTCCACCTCCGATCCACTCCGCATATCTAACTGTCCTGTATGATCCAGCCCACAGTATCTACTGTACTCCCCCTTCAGGTCAGTCTCCACTGTGCAGTATGGTATGCTATTGGCGGGTCGATACATCAGGTAAACTGGGATGACTCTGTGTGGCAAAAGTGTGCAGATTATTAATATGCATGAGTATATTTGGTGTGTAAAAGGAAATTATGTTGTATCACTTACTCAAGGGAGGAGCCAAAATTTTCTATGGCTCTTGCCTCTGCGGAGAAGATCTTGCAATATTCTCGAACAAGGTTTTGAATTTTACATGCCTTTAAGCAGAAATCCAAACAAAACAGTAAGTGGCTTCCCTAGCTTGTTGTCCTTTACGTAGAAGGTCTGATACTGTCATAGACAGTACAAAACAAAAAGTATTTGTTTTGAAAGTACACACAGGACACACGGGACAAGTAGGCACAGAGTAAACCTTTTGTGTAGCATACACTGTTAAGAGCTTCATAGATAAGCATAAATCTTATAGGCCCAACCTACAATCATATAGTTTAACCGCAATCACTTTAGCTATAGCTGCTCACCTGTTTAACACCTTCTTGATTCTTTTCTATAAGCAGACCTTCCCCTTTACCTCCATATACAATGGGATTGCATACTTTAATGATGCACGAGTTACCAGACTCAAACACAGGCGCAAGACCATAAATAACTTTGGCCCTCCAGGTTTTGTGGGAAAATCCTCCACCAAGACGACTTTCTTGCACCATTATGCGGCCAAACAATTTGTTTCCCCACACACAAGAATCAGCCACTCCTTTGTTGAATATTAGAGGCGTTAGTTCAATTTCCTCTCCAACTGTAAAAATCAATTTAAAAAAACAGGTAAATTATAAAACACAAATGATAAAGAATAAATATATAGAATCTTACCACCAAGATCTTCTTGCAGTGACATTCCAGCCAAAACTACAAAACATCATAGCAAAATTAAAATAAATAAATTAAATTAAATATGTAAAAGTTAAAGGGTACATACCCTCAGCACTGAGCAGAAAATCAGTTGAGTCTGTCCCATACTCATTTGTAATTGTGCATCCATAAACACCAGTGTCTAGGGATGTGGCTTGGGCAAGAGCAAGATTGACTTTTGTTTCATCCCCTGCACTGAGAGATAACAATTTATATGCTACACATGTCCTTACAAAAATATGATTTAACATAAAGATATTGTACCTTTTTAACATTTTAGCTACTACCAGTTCATCTCTATACCATGTAACAGTAGATTCACTGAGGACATTGAAGAACTGGCACCACAGTTTCATGTTTCCTGAATGATCAGCAAAAGTTTCTCCCCTGATCTTTCGAATGACTTGTGGGGCTATAACAATCAACAAAAATTATATTTTGTGATTTATGCAAATGTTCAAATATGAAAATATATTTTACATAATTTGATCTAAAAACACTTCTTTTTTCTTTTTGATACCTCTGTAGGGGTCATTCTTGGTCTTGTTTGCGGTGTTCTCCTCAGATTTAATATCTGGAGGCTCAGGGGTCTGTGGTCTTTGGATCTCAACAGGTGACTTCTTTCTACTCAGGAGTGGGGAGCGTTTTTTCTTGGGTGATGCAGGTTCTACATTGGGCTGAAGCAATGCTGAGTGTCGAGAAAGTCGTGGGGATGTAGAAACACTTACAGGATTGAAGTCGTTGTTGGCAGTTGGGGGTTCCACTTCCTCCAGTTTGGTTTTATGTGTGGGGATTTTGCGTCTGGCTCCAGATGCTAGTTCTTGTGGAGTTGCTGAAGGAATAGAATCACAATCTCTTTTCTCTAATACTGGACTAATGTCAAGAATAAGATGAGGCAAAATAACCGCTGTTTCAGTGTCTTCAGTGGGATTATTGTTCATTTCTGAAATACCTACACTGTCCAAAGCACTTGGAACAGGAGGCTCTTGCACGTTCTCCGGACTGCTTATGTTTGATTTAGGTTCGTCCATATTGCTATTATAAGTGAGTGGTGCTGCAAACATTTCTCTAACCTCTACAACCGGAACACAATCCGGTTTCAATTCAGGTGGCTGTTTGGGCACTGCCTGTGTATCAGTGTCATGCACAGATTCATCACTGGGAGGTCTCTCTTCTGGGTCCTTCAGAGGTGACCCACTGTCTGACAGGCAGTTGGTTGCTTTGTGTTCATTGGTCTCACTATATATTGTTTTTTCTGGTGTAACTGATGAAGGGATTTCTACAGACTTGAGGGGCTGTGTACAGTTTGACAAAACAGGAGCTTCTTCCGCAAAGAGTTCCTTAGTTTTGATCAACTCATTGTAAATTTGCATTAATGTCTCCTTTATGGTTTGAGGTGGGCTCTTATCACTAAGCATGTCTTTATTTATTTTGTCGGTGTTGCTTTCACTACCCACTCCTCTCCCAGTGGGATATTCTTTATTGTCTACTTGGGCTATTCGTGAGGAAACTGACTCTTCAAGAGCATTTATTTGTGACCTCAGGAGTTCAGCAATAGATATTATATTTGGAATGGGTGATGGACATTTTTGGAAGTCTTTTGGCTCTGACTCCAAAAACATGTCTGTTTTATTTGTAATCTGTGTATTTTCTTCTGGCTGCAACAGACTATGTCCTCTTGATGACTCTTGGAGAGATTGTACTGAAACTTTATGTTCTTTCTCTTCTTCTGATAATGCCACTGTCATTTCATCAATATTTTTAACTTTTTCTTCAGGACTCATTTGACTCTCTTCACCTTGAGCTCCATCAGCCGACAGTGATGGTAACGTATTTGTCTCCTTACCGTTTACCTTCTTATGAAGTTGTATTTCAGTCCCTTCAGTCGCTTTTGTGGACATATTAGGTTGGCTTTGCTGTACACTGGGAGGAACATTAAACTTGGACTTGTTCTCAGTGGCAGTAGAGATTTTGAGTGGTGGCTTCTGTGTGTCTGCTAAAAGGCCCACACAGATTTCACCTGATCCCCTGGAATGATCCTGTGTGTCCTGGCTCATGTTGTCCACGGCCTTGTGAAGACCAGAGTGTAAAGACGGACCATGCCTGTCCTGTTCAGTCCTCTCAGAGGGGGGCGTCTCTGCCGCCACTGTTGTGTGGAGCTTGGGCTTCAGCTCAAGGTCAACAGGTGCCTCATTCCTCTGTGTCTTTGCTTGGGCCTGTGTAGCCTTGTGAAGGAAACAGAGCATACTGTTAGGGCCTAGCTGTAAATACCTGGTGCTTAATCCTAAACTATGCTACCATGGATAACACAAACAGCAGAAATGCAGTCTATAATGTTGTTTGCATTATATTTATATATTATTATGGAACAAAAAGTTGATGGCAAAATAGCAAGCATCTTATGATTAGTGTATAACAATTAAATTCACTTCATAAATATACATTAATCTTTGTTTCTTAAACAAATAACTTGCATTTTTTCTTAGAAAGATGGCTATCTCATCTGTCCACATATGCGTCATTTATTTCTCATCACCCAGAACAGCCAGCAAATACTTTAGGTCTAAAAATAGCAGCAAAGCATGGGTTAGTGATGAGGCCAGTGTTGGCAACACAAAGCTCTTATGAGCTCATGCGTAACAGACTGCCTCACCTCTCTCTTCTGCACTGGTGTGGGCATGCGCCCTCTTTTTTGGTCAGGTCTTGTTTCTCTTTGGGCCGGCTCTTGTCTGACCTGCTGACATGGAGGCTGAGGCAGAACAGTCCCACCGTCACATGATGTGTTTGTATGGGGAGTCATATCAGGGGACAAACCCTGTGCCTTCTTATCCCTGTCTGTGACCTTAGGTGTTGTACTGTTATCCTGTTTCATTGTTGGCTGAGGCAGCTGGAGTTTTGAAGCTCTGGGAGGTGCTACAGGAGAGGTGTTATTGGAGGGACTTCCATTCTGTACTTTTACGTTTCCTTTAGTGGTTTTACGATCAACCTTTTCTTGACTTAAGCCTTGTTTGCCACCAATACTTGTCACACGTCGTTTCAAAGATTTATAAGAAGGAAGCCCTGAGGCTGAAGCGGCACTACTTTCTACTTCCATAGAATCCATCAAATGTTTGGACTTTTTGGGAGATTTGGGTAACTCTGAACCAGACAAAGAGGGTTTCACCTCCTTTTCACACTTCTTTGTCTCCTCAGGATCAGCTTTACCTGTGTTAGAGACTTTCAGTTTCTTTACAAAAGGAGTTTTTGGTTGTGCAGTAAACATCTTCTGAGCAGAGTCATTCATGTGTGTCTCTGGTGAAGGAGTGTTTTCTTTGGAGTCCTGACCATTCAATAAATGAGACTCTGTGGACTCCATGGTTCCATTAGTGACCTCCTCCACACTGCTCTCCTGTACTCTGGCCTTGACCTCTGCAGCAGGCTCCTGCTGGCTCTCCTTGCTGGTGTCGTCCTCTGTAGAGCTGGGAGCGCTGATGTAGCCTCCCACAGTGGAGCGACGTTTCCTCTGAGCTCTGTCTGGGCTGATAGTCCGCTCAGGTTCCTGGTTTTCCTTCTCCTCGGCTTCCTTGCGTTTGTTCTCAGCTTTTTGTTTGAGTTTGGAAAAGTAACGCTGGTGGATTTTAAACTCATTCATCTCACCCACTTCAAGAACCCCAGAGCAGGACACAATGCCTTTAGTGTTAATGGCAGAGGCCTGGTATATTGCTGCATCCTCCTCAGTGCAGCTGGAACAAAAATATTGTCATTTTATATGAAAATTATAGATAATCAAAAGCAATGGTGATGGCATTCTAATAATCACTTACTTGTAAATGTGCAGGGAATGATTCTGACCATTACGGAATATTTCATATTTTGGTAGACCACAGTATCTGTCTAATTGAATGTCGTCCTTATACCAGGTAATTTGAGGTGCAGGGTACCCTAAAGAAAATCAAACATTATCAATTTTAAGGTAAACTTATGACTTGGTTCTTGACATACTAATTCTCATTCATGGGCTGTCAGAATGACTCTGTGTAAGTGTTTCTTACCTGTAACGGCACATGTGAACTTGACATTGCAGCTCTCAGACACAGCCCTGGATTTCAGAGTTACTTCAAAGAAAGGCTGAGTCTCTTCTGTTAATTGTGCAATGACACTACACAGAGTGCTCCTAACATAAAAACAAGGAGGGCAGACATTACAAATTATGCCTCATTTTCTTAACATTATTCACTCATATCCTGTTCCATTAATCATAGTTCTGTTTTGAAGCAATAAGTATTTATTTTTATTCCATCCTCATAAACAGTGCAAAAAGAGAAGAGCAAAGAAATGAGAAAGGATAGATGCAAGCATGCATTTAATCAGCACATTATATTAGTGCTTATATGTGATGTGCACTTAATCCATGTCTAGTATAACAGCATTGGGTCACTGCACATTAAAGGGACATTGTTACACTTCAGTGAATGTTGTCTGTACTTAAGATAACACCACAAGACAGTAATTCCTGTAATCATCACATGTAAATTATAAAGACAGTAATGCTAATCAAAAAAATGTAAGAAAAGAACTGTGTGGGTGTTGAAGTAATGTAAATATAAAATGAAGGCTTTCTTGGTGTAAGATTATAAGCAAAAACATTACACAAAAATGAAGAAAGAACTGACAATAACAATTGCTGTATTATAGCTGTGCAAATATTATTTGCTTTGCTACCGCTTTATTGGTGGATTGAAGTGGGCCCCAGAGTGCATTACTGACATACTGTTCTTAATCAACAGTTTATTTAAACTCTGGTGGCCATGGTAACAAACAAAGAAATAAGATATGTTGGCAAATAATAGGTTTGAGTAAAGTTTGTTTTGCTATAACACTATGTACTAAGAAGTACTAAGTGGTTGTTTGTATGTTAGTGTTATTTTTTAATTACTTATACCTGTTCTCTGGCCTCACATTGGAGAGATAGCTGCACCCAGGGGGGCGACTGCTCCCTCTCACTTCTGTCCCGTTTAAGGATCTCCCATTGCCAGACAGGGAACGGTTCATTGTCCTCCGTGAACCCATTTCCATTAAATTCCAACAAAACGTCCCAAAAATACAAACAGTTTATCAAAAAATTATGTTCCAAAGCAATACCCCTAAAAAAAGATAATAATTTGTTAGTTTAAACAGTCCAGTTATAACCATAAGCAATCTTTTAACCAACGCTGTCTGTATATCTCATGATATACCTTTATGTAAGATGATCAGTAAAATAGATCAAATTGGCTTACCATCCCAAACTTTCTTCCCGTCTTTGACAGATACCCCAGAGCACTGAGTTAAGGCAATGAAATTTCCAATCAAACATGAGCATGCGTAGGCTGCTGCACTATTTATAGTTGGCCTGCAAATAGGCACAAGAGCACATCATACTTTCCAAAAGTTACCATTGGACCATTATTGTATGTCTCAACAAGGAACATTATAAAAAAGGACAGAACAGTAAAACATCTGAAAAGATTGCAGTGTGTGTGACAAAAAAAAATAAACAGAAATGCTGTACTATGCATCTTACTTTACAATGAAAATAAATAAATATGTACATAATAAATAATGAGGAAATACATAGAGCATTTTTTAAAACACAATCTAAGTAAAAAGAAAATAATATTAAATGTATTTATGGCACACATTGTCATCAGACTGACAATTATGTTAGGAACACCCCAGAGGAAAAGCAGTAGGAATAGTAACGCCTTATATAGGCAGACCTCGGTGAGTGCCAAGAGCAATGGTCTTTTATCTGGACACAGGCCTGCGTGCACATAGGCACACAGCATTGGGTTAAATTTGACATACTCCCATAGTAAAAACAAGATTCATAATCTACTTACATCATTAGTTTAGAGTTGTTTGTGTTATTGGCTGGCAGTCTTCTTTGGAGACGGAAAACCTCAGAGTGAACCTCATTTCCTGGACAGGGGTCTACAGAAAGATCAAAGCATAACATTGTGTGGAAACACTATGGGGTCCGAGCGACTGGCTGAGCTCACTGTGTTAGACAGTAGATCCTCTAAGCCTGCAGCGTGTTGTCAAGGGGTACCCCACAGCTATATCCAGAAGGCTTATATAGCAAATTCAGTTAACGCTATTGCAGGTAAAACATTTACAAATTGGACACTCTACCCATAATTGAAATTTCTTACAAAATGCAATTAATGTTAAGAAGAAAATGGAAAATACAAATTTCTTCTTAATATTAATTGCATGCAGAATACCTAGATGAAAGAAAAATCATAGGTGTAACCATGGGATGAGTGTTGAGATGGATGAAGCAGAACCTTTTCTGGTTGCTCTTTAGTTTCACTGTGGTATTTATTGAGCAATAAATAGTGACCTTTCTGCCTCTGAATATGAACTGTTGGCCACAGTTCTGTTGCTTTTTGTCAGAGTCAGAATAGTGGAGATAACATTTGCATTATACCTTACGCTGACAGTGAGTTAAGGTCATCCAAGTAATATCTGAGAAGATGGCTGTGTTAATAATTAACCACTTCATTAATACAGGTAAATAGTGATTCATTTGTCTTGTGTGTGGTGTGTTCACTCTCTGTTGCTCTGTCTAATACACAAACAAAAGATGTCTAAAATATGACTGGATTCTTTTTAAATCCATCTATAAGCTACCACGTATAGCCTCAAACCATAATCTTTCATATGTGATTTTAGTGTTTTTAGACAGTTCAAGTCATTTAAATAACATAACACTCTTTTACAAAATATGTTAAAGGCTATTGGACATAAACAGCACTGCACTTTCAAAAACAAGGCATAACTTCAGTGAACACTAAACCAACATCAGCTAGTAGTATTTATACTTTATTACTGAGGGTGACGTAAAACAATAACTTGTGAAAATAGGGACAATTTCCAGCCTATTGAAACTAGAAAGTACAATCTGTCATATTCATGAATGAATAGAAAGGTAAACAGCAAACATCAGTGTGATTTCTGATGCACAAAATCTCAGCCTGTGTTTGTGAGCTTTATAATGTTATGACATCATCCTCTGTATATTCACACCAGTGACAGCTCCAAGGAAGCAGAAACAGGAGAAGAGCTCGCCCCCAAAGACAGCTGTGTGACCCATGCGCACACATGCACAAATGCAGCAACACTTGTATGACTCTTATTTCCCCAAACAGAGGTTGTAAACAAATACTATGCTGTAAATCCAAATTCATTGAATGTTTAGTAGTGATCAATGGACATAGACATAAAATAAAGTAGTTATACCAACATTGAAGTGTCGGTGTTAACTTGTATAGCCATAAAATAATAAAGAAAAATGAATTCACTTACATGATTATTATTTAGTTATTCTTTTGTTACCATTAACTCGTTAGGCAATGTTCCATAATGTAACAATATTTGATAATGCAACAAGGACACAGTGACATCTAGTGGCTTTAGGCAACAAAAACAGTCTTTATTTTAAAAGTAGAGTATAAAAAAGACAAGTACAAACACTACTGCAAATGGTGCAAAAGAAATATTTGTTTAAAAATATGTAAACCTCTCGCATTTTAAGACCTCTTATAATACAATGTGCATATGGCTGCAGCTTTGTCTCACTGCTTTGCTTTTTTATTAAGCATGTCTACAACAGTTGGTCCTTTGCGCTTCACACCTGTGGAAAAAAAACAAAAACATTATAGAAATATTCTAACAAAATCAAAGTAGTAAAAAGACTTTCACAAACTTTGTTTTTTGCTGGGTGACTCAGGCTTATCTGCTGATCTTTTGGCATAGGCCAACTTCATCCTCTGAATATTCTTCTTACTCACAACCTCATGCTCTACAATAGGCTTTGGATAGTCTTTGCCAATAATGCATCCTGCTGCCTGCTGGACACTGCGAGGAGCTTTCCATGGCTCGTAGATGTACTGAGGTGGAAACTTTTTCAATAAAGGCAGGTACTTTCTGCAAAATGAACATCAAACATGTATAACTGAGACTATTCATTTAAATATAATCTGGTATGTTTTAACTAAGGCTGAAACAAGTTAATTAACTAACTATTGCAACTAACTGATTATAAAACTCATCATCTAATTTAGTAAGCAAACAATTTATATTTATATCAAAAATACACCATTTGGGTAAAAATCACAGACATTTTGTGGTATAACATCTAATTAATGGATAAACATTATCCCCAGATTAATTGGTTAGCAAAATAATGATTTGTTGCAGTAAATTTTGTCCACTAATCTTACTTGATATAATCTCCATTTTTGTCTGTTTTCTTGCCGAATGCCACAGGGGAGTAGACTCTGAAGAACTGGTGGAAGAAGGTGCTCGCTGAGAGCCACTGCCAGTTCCCAGCATTCAAAGCCCAGTCTCCATCTAACAAAAGCTCCTCAAAAACCTGTTACATATCCAGATTATCTCCATGTATCACAGTTGCTGATTAGAGATCATTTCATTATGTAAAAACATTGTTTTGCACCTTTTGTCCTTCCTCCCAACTGATCCAAAGGTCCCCTCGGGTAAGGAAGCAGGCAACAGCATGTCTGGCCAGGTGGTGAATCCACCCCTCAGTCCTCAGCTGCGTCATGATGGCATCAATGAATGGAAACCCAGTCCGAGCCTTCAAAAACATAAAGTGAAAAGTTTGTTGCAATACTGGATTTAAATGTACATATAATAGTGATACCTCTCTCCAAGCAGCCAGGAATTCTGGGTTATCATCCCAGTCCACCTGCGTACATACAGGGTTATCTTTCATCTTGTTGAAGTTTGGGATCCCTAAACTGGCTGTGTAAAAGAACTCCCTCCAAAGTAACTGACCATGCAGAGAAACTGGAGGAGAGGAGTGCTTTTTCTGAAACAAAGGAAGAAAAAAGGAAAATCAACAATTCAAGTTATGTAGCACAGAATAACTCTGTGATGCCACTTACCCCCTGATAAACATCTGTCAATCTCCACCAGAAAGTTCGTGCAGACAAGCAGCCAAATGTGACATAGGGACTGAGGACGGTGGTGCTCGGCATCAGAGAGTTAGGAGAGGTCTGGGGTTTTTCAAAATTACACACCCATTGCTTGTTTAAAGGCAAGAAAAATATAAATGAGCACACATGGTTCTTAGGTCAAAGTTGTATCATTTACTACATGTGCATTACAGTTCTTTTCATGTGTTCATCCAGCCTCTTCAAAGCCTCTACTTCTCCACCTGGAAACAGCTCCTCTGGGATGGATGAGATGTCATGACCCAGCTCATCTAGTTTAGGAACATCAAACTCCTTCTGGTCTTTAGAAGAGGGAGTACTCATATCTGCAACATACACCTGAATAAATTAACATGTCATTTAGAAGATATTATTTTAAAAGT
>KN502006.1:0-14964 GCA_000787155.1 Scartelaos histophorus | reverse complement strand
CAAACCCTCCCTTTTTTTTTTTTTTTTTTTAGCTCAGCAAGTGTCCTGTTTCTATTTTTAAACACATGCTATAGCGGAGCCTCTGCTGTGTGTGTGGAATATTAAGCAGATCTCCCCACTCTCTAAAAGCCACTTTTAACTGTTCTTCATGAACACTTCACAGATGCTGTGAACAACTTTCTTGTCCTCTTCAAGCAAACACTCTCATATTTATATGTCTCGACACCAAATTGGCCATCATACAAATCTCCAGTTTTGCTTCGTCTCTGTACGAGGTGAGGTTGCTGCTAAGGACTACTTTGTAATCCAATGATGACTTGCTGCTGCTGGCTTTTGTGTGCTTTACGGCAGGGGGAAGGAGAGAGAGCAGCAGGTCTGTCTGTCGCGAGGGAGCTCTGTGTGTCTTGTTCTTGGCTCTCAGAGAGGTGGACAGCTTGAGAATGAATCACAAAGAAAAACAGTTCCCCTATGGTTGGTATGTGGTCACACAACACAACTGAATATAAAACTACTAGTTCTGGGTGATATAATAAAACAAGTATCCAGAACATTTTCCTTGTTTTGATTGATAACGATTTTTTTTTTTTTTACACACCATGGCCTATAATATAAATATATATAAAAACACATTCCTTTTTCCTTGTTTTGATTGGGATTGTCAGAGGTATGGACCATCAAATCAGCTCATCCTTATTTTTATTTTATCATTAAACAATGATTCTAATTATTTGTTTAATGTTACACCACAAAGGCCTGTTCCTAGTTTGTGAATTTTGTTCGCTGAAACATTTTCTGGATTGGGTATTGGTTCTTTGGTTGAGCGTTTGATTTGATGACTATTTACAGGGTGATTCTGAACTTCTATTCAAACAAAGTAATCATTTTAAACTATTTGACTCAATTGGATCTCTTGTGTAAGAGGTTAACTGTGTTTTAAGGATTAATTAGTGCGATTGTCCGTCCCTGCGCTGGTATCTGTTAATATGAGGCAGATACTGAAAGTTAAAGTATCAGTCATGGTATCAGAACTGAAAAAAGATGGACTGGTGTAACCCTAATGGCAATAAAACAAAGTCTGATTCTCACTGAATTAAATGAAATCAAATTCCTAAATAATGATTCCTCTCCAAACTACATTTTATTGCCACAGGATTGGCTGAAACAAACCACAAGATGAACGTGATTATTTTCATAACTAAATAATATATTGAGAAATGTGGCAATTTGAAGAGTATTCTGTTAGCCAGTTTTTGCTTGTAATTTTTTCTCCTTATATGGCTGTTACTGGGAAATAACTGCCTCAATGTGCAGTTGTGATTTGTAAAATGTGTTAGCTTTTATGCCAAATGACCTTCACGATACAGCGACTAACTGGTGTAGGAGGGTGGCTTGTTAATAGGCTCTTTGCGACAGGCGTTCTATTTTCCCGAAGATTGATTCAACAAGCTTTAATTTGAAAGTAACTTTACTATTGTAAGTCCATGATGTATAGAAATAATGAATTTGGAACTTTTCCTCCATACATTTTCAACATTTGAACATGAATCACAACTTCCTGTGGGTAAAATGCCTCCAAATGTCACTCGGGTCATTGTTTGACAAAAAAACAGGCATCTTTTTATTTACAGCGGCACTCGTCTGTGTTTGCTAATGAGACGAGTCTCTCTTTGTTCCAAACCAAACTGTGCTGCCTAATTTTCAATCATTTTATTCGTCAGTTTCTTGCAAAGCCCCATCTGAATATTAAACAATCTCATCAAAATAATAAATGGATTCTGTGCCCGCTTTATTGACTCTGGAGAGCATTGCACAGACTGGTGCATTTTCAACGTCTCTGTGAAGCTTTTAGTGACATTTTTTAAAACCTAGACTATTTATCTTTTATACTCAAGACATTTAATAAGTACCAGAAATGATTAATGACTTCCCACACAGAAAGCTAATCATAATATCTTAAGAAGTCAATGAACTGTCTTTTTTGTGGTGCATTGAAGGCTCTCTGTTGTCATAGCCCAGTGACTTTCCTCCGCCCTTGGATTTTTGGGCGATAGCTGGGGAGCTCACCATGGCAACAGGATTATTACATCACTGCTCCCCAGTCGCTGTCGTCGATGTTTGGCCGAGCACTGGTGCAGCACTAGACACTCAAAATACCTGAACAAATGCCATTACCGAGTCCAAGTATGTGCCGTTGTACCTGAAACTTTTTATTGGACATTTATGGAGCCATACGGTTTTATTTGGCTGCTCTCTTGTGGCCAGTGCCTTGGGGAAGGTTAATGGGGCTAGCATGCTGTTAACCCAGTTTGTTCCAGGTTGGGTCCCTGTAGAAACATACCATAATGACTATATAAAAGCAGCCTAGAGTCATGTGTGAAAAGGACATTTGGATTTATAATTAGCATGATCTCAATTGGTTTAAATCTCATTTCATGCACCATTAGCTTTGAAGGACACAATTTACATAGTATATAATTTGTGTACAAGACCATATGAAAAATTAATTTGTATTGTATCTTTAGTAGAACTGCATGATTTTGGGGTAAAAAAGCTTTGCAGATCAGATTTGCGACATACTGTATGTTGAAAAGTAGGATTCTCCTCAGACTGCACACGCGACAACAACAACTCCTGCATCTACATTTGAGAGAAGATTGAAATGTGAACTGATGAACTAATGCCAGAGAATATCATGTATATGTTGGTAGAGTTCTAAACTACAGTTTTAGAGACAGGATATTTTGGTTTACAATTTAAAACTACAATTTAATTTCTGTTGTTCTATCTATTTATGCAGCAATAATCTGTGGTAATTGTAGTAAATTGGCAGGGAGGGACAAAGGGGCCTGTTGTCCAGGGTAGTAGAGGTACAATATTAGAACATCTGCCTAGTAATTAGTATTAGAGGGGGGCTCATGTGAGTTGTCTTACCCCCAAACAGAGTACAATATTATTTATTGTTTTATCACTCCTTAAACCTATTCATTTAGAAAATGTTTAATATCACAATCTTCTTTCTCATCACCATTATGAACAAGACAAGAACTAAATAAATCCAGTAATATTTTCCCTATTTGGCATGTTGTGTATTTTCATGTAATGCCTTGTGTTTGTTGGGAGGGTCAACGTGTCCTTGCCGCCTGACTGACCTCACCTCCATGCAGCTTGTGCAGTGCCTCAGGGTGTCCAGGTCCCATCACCAGAAAAACAACAATGAAGAGGCAGAAGAGGCACAGCAGGAGATGATAGAGAGAGACAGGTTAGAAGGGAAATAATGCACCAGACGACCCCCACCTGCCCACTAAGCTGTCCAGTTCACACTGTGCTGAGAAAGGGCAAGATGACAGTGGCACTGTGATACAACCTTACAGTATTAAAACCATGACCATGTAATGATTTTACGCTTTTCCTAACACTCAAATGAGTCGAACAGTTATTATGATTTGAAATGCATATTTAACATTAAGATTCAGTTCACAGTACACCGTCTTGAAGCAATGACATTTGAGTGAATATTTAAAGGTCCTAACGCATAATGGATTCATGTGAGATTTAAGCTATGTTTTAATCAAAAAGATACTTAGAGTTGTGTCAATCAGTCAACCAATCAATCAATTGGTAGAGCATCACAACAAACTGCATATGGTGCCAGTTGTAGGAGCTCCAGTACGCTACACCTATGTGCGCCGCCATCTTGCATTCCCCTCTTACTCCACTCTGGTATTACTGTTGGTGATGAAAATGTCCATTTCCCCAAAGTATTTCCTCTAGAAGCTCCTCTGCCACATTTGTTGTCACATATGGTTTAACAAGTCCATAGTATCTCAAATGTCCATAGCTACTTACCAGCCTCTTGCACAGTCTCCAAGGATTCCAGGAAAACAAAGTTCATTGTTTATTGTTTTGTTCACAAATGTTTGAGTAATATTTCATTATTAGTCTACATCTCTACAGCTCAAAATGCTCTGTTCCACCCTGTGATGTCATAAAGCAGTAGTTTTCAAGTTAATAGCTACATTTTACCTTTTGCTAACTAGAGTTAGGTAATTCCACAGCTGAAATTATACAAATGATTCTAGTGAGATTAAAAACATAGAATGGCACAACCTATATGACATGACATCACAAGGTGTAACAGAGTGTTTTCCATTTGAGGAAAGAACACAGCCTAAATATGCAGGATTTGTGTGTTAAACATATGTGAATGAAACAAAGCACAGCTCAAGGTTCATTTTTTATGGGACACAACATTATAACATAGATCAGAATATAGCACAGTACAGGTTCTTTAAATATGAACAGTCTAATATAAAATGTGTTTTGTTGTGGGCTTAACTAAAAGGCTAGTGCAGGATATTACAGAAAAACTGTCTGTATGATTTGCCACCATGTAACCCATTTCTATTTTTTGTAGACTCCCAACTGCCCACAGGAATAAGTGTGAGTGTGAATAGATGTCTGCCACTGTTAGTTTCCTCAATCAACCTCACACTCAGCAGCACCGACAGGCTTCAGCCTCCATAAGCTGTAAAGGAAAGACACTGGCAGATGAATCATTAAAACATCAGAATAAAGCGAGTCCAAGTCTCTTATATTATGCTAATTCAAAATTTACATGTACATGAATCCCTCACTCCTCCTTGAACCGCTACCTTAACGTGATGGAGGGGTTTGAGTGCTCGAATGATCCTGGGGGGTAAGAAGCCCGAGCTTGTGTGGGAGGTTGAGTGTTACAGACTAGATCTAGGTATAGTCTGCCTCACCTCCACACACAGCTTAGGCTCTGGAACCCAACTCATTGAAGGGGGCTGGACTCTCCCTTTCTCTGACATTGCTCACGGGGAGCACTGGTGGCCTGGTGTGGGTCTGGTACCACCAGGTCAAGCATGCTGCAGCTCATGCGGTTGCAGAGGCAAAAACTTGGTAACGTGAGGAGTTCAGGGAGGGCATGTAGGAGGACTATCGGAGAGGAAAGCAGTGCTTCACCAACACCATTTACAGGCAAACAGAAAGGCAAAGCTCTCGATTTACTGGTTAATCTATGTTCCTAATCTCACCTATGGTCATGAGTTGTGGCTAATGATCAAAAGGACAAGATTGCGTGCAAGTGGGCAAAATGAGTTTCCTCCTCAGAGTGGCTAAGTGCTCCTTTAGAGGCAGGCTGAGGAGCTCAGTCACACAGTAGGACCTCAGAGTAGAGCCACTGCTCCTCCACATTGAGAGGAGCCAGCTGAGGTGGGCCAGGCACCTGTTCCAGATGCCCCCTAGGCGCCTCCCTTCCGGGCATGTCCAACGGCTGAGGAAGCCACAGGATACGCTAGAGGGACTATGTCTCTTGGCTGGCCTGGGAACATAGAAGAATTCCATACGCATGTTGCGATGTTTCTTACAGCGAGGTTCTGTGTAAAGGAGCAGGTGTAAATGAAAGCATTGTATGTCTTCCTATACAATATGACAGATAAACATACATAACCTAAACATTACATGGTTTGCCCTATTCTGCAAAAGCCTGTGTCAGCAGTTTGAACTCATTCATTAGTCTGAGTTCATCTACTGCCCCCCTTGTACCTGGACTCATCTCTGTGGGGGAAAAAGTGCTTACAGCTAGATTCAAGCCCTGTTTTGTTCCTCATTAGCAAATGTTTATTTATAGATCGAGAAAGACATTTTACTTTTCACACTGTGCTAACTGAGCCACTACTGCTGATTTTGTGTTTTAGTTCAAGCTTTTGACTTATATAAAATGAACTACATACACATATTTTTTTATTCTATATTTGGTTAGTTGTTGATCCATCATCAATCTTGCATCGTCATGGTTGAAGCTTTTCTTGTGAGATCTTATGTAAGCCACTTATTGTTCATTTTATAGAACCACAACAAACCTGAGGTGATCTAATGCTGCTATGACAGTGTTTATAATCTTGGCTAATTCAAACAGCATAAGTAGACTTACTAGCCCTATAGTGCAGCTTCCTTCCCTCAAGCACTGGACTCACTAAAGACATTTAGGATGCATCAAAAGTCAATTACACCCAATGGATCAATAGCTCCACCGGTGTGTACAAAGTCTAATAACTATGGCTAGTAGTCTTGGAAACCCAATTTTCTCTCAATTATTCTGTGTTTTGTTGAACAGGCTCAACAACATTGTCTGCTGGTCGGTTTATTCTGAGGCATTTGTTGTCTTGACATTTGTTCAATACTGAGGCAGTGGAGTGATGATGGATGTTTAGCCTTCAGTGACTATTACTGACACAACCCTTCAGGCTTCTGTATGTTTGTATGAGGAAGTCATTGCTGCATACATAAACTGTTTAGATTCTTTGGAATAAGGCCATGGATTTTAAATGCTATTAATGTGTCAGTCACCCAGCATAATGTGGAGCGTAGAGAGTCTCATTACGCCAGAGGCTGGGCTGCCTGTGCTGCATACAGCTAATCAGGCTGCTGCCATTTAAGGCACCTCCCTCCTCAGTGGCACAGGGAGAGGGACACTTATTCTGAGGCTCTGGAGAAATTTAATTGAAAAGGATGAAGTACAGAAACACAGAAACGAAGTGTTTCTTCAGTGAGACCAAAGGAAGTACTGGGGTGTGGCAGGATTTCAACATTTAAAGATTCATTTATAGCAACAGAACCATGAAATAAACTGTAGTACGTTGCACAAGCTGTGTACACATTGCTATTGCAGATTCTAACTGTTAGTAGCAAAAACTTAAAAACACTCTCAAGTTTTACCTAAGCATTGCAGGTTTCCTTTTGTATTTTGTGTCAGTTTCTCTTTATATAGTTTCAGTCCTGCTTATTATTTAAGACAAATATTCTCTTGTCTGTGGTGGAAATAAGTAAAAAAGTTTGAGAATATTCTCCATGCATAGTTCTGACAAACTCCATTGTCAGTCCTGCTGACATTTGCATTAGAAGTTTGTCCAATTATGTTGAAAAATGTTGAACAGGGAGTAATTTAACTCAGTGTGCTGAGAGAAGTTTGAAATATAATCGTGGTCCCCCCTCTCAGACCACTTTCATTCTCCAGAACGTGTGGGTTTGAGAGTTTATTGTTTTCTTTGGCTGTGAGCTGGTGTCAAGCTTTATTATGTCACATCCTCTGAATCAAATATCTCTGCAAAGTGCCAAGTGAAGGGCTAGTCTCACAACACATGAGTCAGAACACATCTCGTCAGCTCACTCACACTCCAGAAGAACACAGAAAAAGCATTAAAGGAAATCACAAAAATGAAATCTTAACGATAACATTTCAGTATCAGTATTTTCTTATTCTCACAGAGTATAATCTGTGACTTTTATGCATTGCATGCATTGTCATAAAAATCACAAAGTAGTTGTCTCTGTCCATGGTGCTGAAAATATAAAAACATCCTATATCTGGTATTGCAGTACATAAAACAAAACCTTAAATACAAACCCAAAAGTAACCCTGATATTCAAATATGTAGGAGTGCATTTGCCATGACATTCTGCTTTTTAATTATTGTAATGCCCAGCCCTATATTATATCCTTTACAATCCAATCAATTTCATTCAGTCCCTTGGCACAAATGCAGCCTTCTTGAGCGGGCCAAACACGAGCAGCGAGTGACAGGAACAATGGCTCAGCTCTGAAAATGCCGACACACACAGAGAGGCAGACAATTAGTTGGAGAGATTTGCTGAGGCCTATGAGGACAGCTACACCTTGTTCTCATTCCTGTCACATTGCCTTCGCTCCTCAAAACTCTGCTTCCACTCACACCAGACTGCCTGTGCCAAAAGGGTTTGTTAGAGAAAATAGGTTAAATAGGGGAACGTGTGCAGCTAAACGATGACAATGTTGGTTTTTTTTGTTTTGTTTTGGTTAAAGACTGTTGACTGAATGATTTTTTTACATTCTCTAAGCACTGTTGACCTCCAAAGCACCTGTGATTTACTTGAAGGAGGACAGGCCAAAGCTCTTTGATTTACACTAATGATATTTTTGCTTCCCATAGTCTTGATCAAAATTAAAATAGACACAAAATAAAAATATATCACCTTTTCTCATCTTGAGATTGTGAGTGGACATGTTCTGGGTTAGACCTATTCAATGATTTTGGTGGAACTAGACTAGTACTTAATTCCATATATGCTTTTTGGTACTGGTACGTGGACTGTACAGTTTTCGGTTCATTTTTCTGTATTGTTATCTAGAATAACAAACAATTATAATGGCCATGAATTACTCAGGTAATTCATAACCTGACTGATTAATTTAACACATTAACACAGTCCAGTGACTTTCTGTTGTGTTCTTTCAGCACCCACCAGGCAAAAAACATTCTTATGCCTGGTTATCAAATTATTATTGTATCATTTTATTATTATTTTTTTTTTTTAGTTTTTGGTGCATTTTTTCTAAACCTGAGTACATTGTGTATTTTCCGTACCACACTGAAAGCTTTAAACAGTACCCAGCCCAATTTCATCTCTGTCAACATCTACCCTTTTTGCCATCAGAGTGATGCTGCTTTGCTATTGTCTTTATTCAGTGTCAAGGCTATGTGTGGGTGTGTAATAAGCACTTATATCCAGGGGTTACATAGATGAGATAAGTATGGCAGCAGCCTGCAGCAGTACTGTAATGTACTTGGTGTGCTGTAGAGCTCAGGGTCATGACTTAGTGCTTTTAAAACAAGTATCGATGCATTTCAAACAATAGCTTTTTGTGGAAATAAAAATAACACACTAGCAACACTGCACTGAACACTTTCTAAACCCGCCACTACATTCTGTTGTTTTAAATCCATCTGTTACTTGGTATGTGTGGAATTTACATTTGTCGAAGATAAATATTTTCACTTTTAAAACATTTGTGTTATAGGGAATTACTACAATTACATTATAAGACAACTCAAATTATTCAGTAGTAAATTTGGAGATACTGTATGGATAATGTAGGCTAAAGTGTTTTTAAAGTATCTTGCAAGATTATTTATAAGCATTACAATTTGACTGCTTTTTTAGAAAAAGAAAACTTGTTCACACAATTTATTTGAAAAAAGAAAAAGATGAAAAAGATGTGGCATTGTAGAATTTCATGTGCAATATAACACTGATTGCTTGTACCCTAAAATTGTGATATTCTTGTATTGTGAGCTATATAGGGTGTTAAATCCTGAGCAGCCCTGTGATTCTCAGCCCTGCAGTTAAGTGCGTCCTTGTCTTATGCCACTCAGTGTATCCCGGTAGTGGTGGTGCCAGTGCAGCAGACACAGGACCTCCTCCATAATGGCACTGATCACTGACACATTTGACCTGCTGCTGAATATTGCCTCTTTGCACTTTCTACAGGACACTCCACCATCCACTACAGACCGGAGAGTTCAGTTACAGCTCTGTCCTTCGTGTGTACAGTATTGTTCTAAGTAAATATACACAAAGTAGTGTCAGGCCAGAAGTTTTAGCCTTTACTTTTTCACCAGGAACCAAATGGCACTGAGCTGTGTGTTCCATATATTAGTTTTGCGCTCTTAGTTAGTCTATTAAATGGTGTGCTAGAGCATAGTAATTGGCATCTTAAGTCCTTGTGGGCATTTACTGCAGTAACTGTATTTTCACATTCAGTCATCTAAAACTAATTGTTAAGTTTGACATTGGTGCACTTGCATTGGGCTGAGTTTATTTGATTTGTTTTTAAGTAAACTTCTGGTCTGTGCTTAGAGTGGATTACTTTATGTCTTTGAAGATGAAGAACTATACATACATAGATCATGATTTTGCTTTTTGTCTATTGTAAACGGCAATGCTCTTTAGTCTGAGCAGGCTTCAGATGTAACCACATGTAGGGTCAGCGAGTGAGCTTATCTTTTGCTTGGTATGGACCCGAATACTGTGTCAGTCTCTCTTTTAATTCTGACAAGCAGAGTCATTATGATGTATAGCACATTTTAATCTTGCTGTGTGCATTAGAATAGGTGCCCTCTAATGCACCATATAAATATAATGAGGATCCACAGGCTTTACCAGTGAACTTTTTTCTCTTCATTGTCAACAATAATCAACAGATTCCTTGACTGTTGCTATCAACCTCTGTATGTGACATTTCTACAACAAAGATGCAGGAGCCAAGCTTGAGCTTAAACTAGAAAGGATCTGCACAAGTGGGTGCTGTTTCTCTTGAGTCCCACTGGGCCACTTCAAGCTCTCTAAGATGGCAGTTTGCTGACAGTGAACATCTCTTTAAAGGCCCGCTGTCGGCTCTGTCTGCCGATTTTCAGGAGGATGAGAACGGAAAAAAACACATAGAGGTGAAGTCAAGCAGCATGTTTTTGGTTAATTATATACTAAATGTCATAGGAAAGTACACATATTTGAAATCATCTGCCACAATGTTAACACATAAACATAAATGTCCCCTCATTACTATGCAGCATTAATTATATTCTCCAATCCCCAAAAAATGCTTATAGTGTTAAAATAAAAAATCAAACTACTGTAAACTTGTAATTCTGCTCAGACATTTCAGATGGGAATGAGACAAAAGTTGTCTTGCTTTGCCAAAAGCATGTTCCAGAATAAATATCAAAAGAACCATGCGGCTGTTATTCTTTCCTGGTCGGTAATCGAGCTGGAGCAATTTTAGTAAGAGCTGTGCAGCAATAATGAATCATCTCTACAGTATAGCCACTAAAGGAAACTAAAGGCTGTAAAAATAGATTATTATAGTTTGCCTAATGTAGAGCTGAACAATTTGGGAATATATTGTATTATGATTTTTCTGACAATCATTTCAATTGGAATTAGATTTGGGATTAATGTGTCCAGGAGAATTAACAAAAAGATGTAATAAGTCATATAAATTGACAAATAATAAAAACATGCATTCCAGATTTTGTATGTGTGTATGTATGTATGTATGTATGTATGTATGTATGTATGTATGTATGTATGTATGTAACCTGTTGTTATGACCAATAAGACAGAATGTGTTTAATCTTGCAGCCCAGGTTTAATATAAGAGCTCAGCTTTGGGCTATCTCTCCCCTGAAGCCCCCACTAGACCCATGGATTTATTCGGTATTAGTCTTACTCAGCATTTTGGTGCAGCCTTTGGCTTGATGTTTTCTGATGAGGAGTGTCACTAGTTTTGCTGTAGCAGCGTCCATTATGGCTCTCATTATGCAGGCTTCTGCAGTGGGATGATGCATTCTTGGCCTGGCCACAAAGGCAGAGTGCATAGGAGAGATGATACATTGTAAAGGTTTTCTAAGCCTAATGGACCAACACTGAATACTGTCAAAAATACTGTATTATGGGAAATATTAGAACACAATGTACTATTGTACAGTATTTTACAGTGTTTTTACATTAAGATGGTGGACCTTTTGCATATGCCTTTTTAGAATACAGTGGCAATGTCAACCATAACAGTAATTTTGTTGACATAATAGCTTTTCATTAGAAAAATAAAGAATAGCGAACGAAGAGGCATGAAATTTGGTGTAAAACATGCTAAATCAGTATGCAAATCACTACACACATAGGGGCCAAGAAATTAACATGGTGACCCTGGAAGGAAAAAGCTATAAGAAAAGATGCGATTCTCAATGGCAATACATTACTGTGCAATCAAAGCATACATATGTTACACTTAATAAGATTATAGTAAGCCCTGAAGCCTGAACCACACAGGAAAAATCAGCCTTTCCTTTGTGTGCAGCAGCTTTTATCAGAACTTTGAAATGAGCTCTGCGATGGAGTGTAAATATGAAGCCACTCCAAATCACACTCCAGTGTGTTACGTCACCCAAACAACTGTGACCTTTTTACAGAGCTGTTGCCATTTCCCTCATCTAGCTTAAATTGACACCATCTTTTATTGATGTGGTGTTTCCCATGCTGATATAAAACCCCATTTAATAATTAATGTGATTCTTAAAGTGACAGCAGGCTGAAAGTGTGGCTGCACTGGTCCCTGCTCATTTGGCCTTAGACTGGGTTATTTTCATCCTCCCCTTTATCATTTTTATTACAGCTATGATGAAAAGCTCCACGCGCCTCTTCCACTATAAGCACTCAGGGCCCTCTGCTGCTGGCTGAATACATTTTTTCCCATTGACAGCATGCAGTAATCTCATTTACCCCTGTGTGAATGTGCTCAACATCACACTGCACGTTCACAGTTCTTATTACAGACACAACATCATATATTTAACACATTACACAGAGGAGCATGTCACTGGCAGCAGGTGCACAAAATAGGCCTGCTAGTTACTGCTGCTGTAAACAAGCATCTTAATTTGACAAGTTGCATGACTGCATCTACAAAAACATCCTTATGGTATAGTATAGTGTGTGGAAATCTTTTGTCTGTTCTATACAACCTTTTTCACACCCTATTGTGGGAGCATCAAAGTGAAATGGAATACCAATGGTTCATGTAAGAGAACATGACATAATTACAATTCTTGAATCAGATTGATTAATTGCACAGCCCATGCAAAGTAATGTTTGTTCAGTTTTTTCAGCATGTTTTAGTGATACTTATAATGCAGCATGAGTTCAGAATCAGAATGTGATTCTTATTGAAGTCAGAAATATGACTTCACAAAGCAAAGACTTTGCCCAGTGTACAAATTAAATCAATTATGCAAATCACTACACAATATGGTAAGAAATGATTTGCTGTCACACCCAGCAGGAAGATTAAAAAATAACTTTAATAGAGTTGAATATAGCCATTAAAATAAAATTTAAAAAATGTGTGCACTTTGATGTAATAAAAAGCTACTACTAAGACTGCAAGAGTGTATCTTGCATATACAGCAATAGTGATTAAGCTTAACTGACTAGAACACATTTACTGCACTGTGGAAGTACTGCATTGTGGAAGAACTGCATTGCAGCGTTACTTTTTTAAAACATGTCCTCCACTTTAAGAGAAGCCACAAAACCAAAAACAAGACACACTTCTAAGAGGAATGTGAAGAACTGCCTGTAACACAAGTTGAGACAGGAGTCCCACACTCATAGTACTACTACAATACTACAGCAGGTGCGTAGTTCACCTCCTCTAAAACAATAAAGGAGTTAACTGGCTGCAGTGGTGTTCCCTCGGTGGACTGCTTGGGTTAAGTCTCATAAGGTTGTTGAAGAACACTTAAGTTTGGATCGATATGCCTCTGCCTTAGAGCCAAGCTGCATCCCAGTGGAGCCCAGGTCAGCTCACTCAATTCACCAGGCCTCATAAGTATGCAACGCAACACTGCATACACACTACAAATGATGGGTCAGCAGCACTCAGACTCTGGTCAGACAATGAGCAGAGTTAGAGTCCACTTCAATCACATCATTGCAGGTTACATGTATAGTCCAGACAACCACTGATCTGCATTGACATTCCAAAGCACTAATATAAGACAAAAACCTCACCTTTATGCCTTGCAGAGTTGTGCTATAAATAGCTGTGAAGCTTTTGTATTTTTCAATGAATGGTTTCTCAATCAGTTTGTATAAAGCATTTATTTTTCTCTTGCTGCAGAGCTTTAAAAGTTTATTCATTTTCATCTGTTACAAAGGGTTGATTGCGCCTGTTTAGTGATTCACACAATGGGTAGTTGGTAAAATGGAAACAGTTTGGTTAATTTGGTCACTTTCTCCTTATGAATGTTTGTGAATAGTTAGAGGAGGGAAATCAGAGAGTAAAAATCCTATGTAGGGTTGACGCAGTGTCATAGACTGGTGGTCAGTACAGTGAGACATTCAGATAGGTGCATAGTGCATACAGTATTGACTGTGTCACGTCACCAATCATTTTTTCAGGCTTGTACCCTTAACATTTAGTCAGTTACTTTACAAAAAAAATTTATTGATCATTTGATCATAGAAGAGTTTTAAGATTGCAGTATAAAGAAGTACTTCTGATAGTCTTACTTCTATATTCACAGATGGAGTTAAGAGTGACCTAAGCTGAGGCTGTATGTTGTTGGAGCTGGAGGATTCACAGGTGCACCGGGAACATTTATAACTGTGAACAAAAAAGGAAGATTTTCTTGTGCAGCTCTGTGCGCCGGAGCCTCAGTGTGGTGCTATTTTCTGCTGCTAGGCCAGTCAGCAGGTCTGTCCTTAAGATTCATGGAAGATACTGAAGCAGAGACACTGGAAAGGAGAGAGCAGGCCCAGTGCATCATGGGAAACAATAAACTAGTGCACTATTGTCAAGTTAAAGATGCCATGTTAGACTTTTCCAGGCTGAATACTTTTTGGATCCAATGATATTCTCTGTGTTTGTAACTGCAGTGTATGGATTAGTAGAGCCTCCGATTTTCCATTTCAAAAAACAGCAAATTCCGTTTCAGAGAATAGTGAATTCCGTTTCAATTCCGTTTCAGATAATTTGATATTTAATTTAGAAAAATTTATTTGATTTTGCTACAATTCATAACTTGTATGCTTTCACAAATGCTTTTTTGATGCTAGAAACTAGGATTAAGATTATTTCAAGTACATTTTAACAAATAAAGTTTATTTTTCAGGTATCTGGTGATGGGAGGCTTCTGCATGGCTTTATTGTGGCTGTTTGAGTTGTTGCTAGCACTAGACTCTTATGCTTGGAATGTAGTTTATATTTAAAGAACCTTGTAAACAATCTATGTAGTCTGATGTCTTATTGCACCTCTATAACTGTAAAAAAGCAATCATGTTTCACGTTTTCTTTTTGCATGTGGTGTTTTGTATGCTTCTAATTAGACTATCATTAATACATTGTTTCATAAGACATTCCCCCTTTGTCAAATTGTCTATGTTGAGAATTTTATACTGCATTACCAAATTTTACAATTTTGAATTTTGTCAACATTAAAAATGTTGACTGACCTATCATTTCATTTTAAATAATAAATAAATTACATAATATTTTTGGTGCCATAATAAATAATTACATAATATTTTTGCTGCCTGTTTAGAAGTGGGTTTTTTTTTGCAATC
>JACN01103852.1:0-14209 GCA_000787155.1 Scartelaos histophorus | reverse complement strand
AAATTCTAAAAAGATATTTCTCACAGAATCTAAAAACAAGTGAAGTTGCAGAGAAATCCATGTTAAGATTGTCTAACTAGTTGAGTCAAGGAAGAAATACGTGACAATTTTTAAGATCATTCAACCGATTCTGAGCTAGTAAGTAGAGAATAAATCGTGACACACATGAACACAACATGAAGAACCTGAGAGAAGGGTTAGGGTTAGTGCAGTGTATCACATCCCAAACCATTTGTGGTTAACAATCTGTCCGAAACCAGTTTGATTTTGATTATCTTGCTGATTATTGTCCCAGTTTTACGTTGATCTGCCCCTGAGGAGGATTAGGTCTTATCCTATAGGACTGCATCAGTCTGTGTATCTGCCTCCTTCTGGGGTATTAGTGGTTTCAGATTCTAGAATGTGATTATGTCATAGTCCCAGATGGGGGCAAGAGACAGATTTTCCTATTAATAACACTGCACTTTTCCATAAAATATCCAAAAGGTAATGCACAAAAGTTTGATCTGTTAACATCCATGAGTAATTTGACGCTAAAACTCTGTATGACAACAAACATCTGCATCTAAACAATATTCACTTTAGCTGCCCCCGTCTAAATATTATGGGTTTATAGAATGTTGTGATCCCTGTGATTTTTGGCACTATTGCTTTAAGAAATCAGACTCTTTGATTCAAGACATGCACATTTCAGTTTTTAGGAGGGCTCCACTGTGTTTTTAATCTCCATCCTCCTTCACTAGAATCATCTGGAGGATTTTCAACCCTGGAATTGTCAATATCTACTGATCTAAAGGTAAAAGGACCTGTTAAACTTAACTAATAAACTACTACTTCATGACATCACAAGGTGGAACAGAGCATTTTGAGCTTTGGAAATTTAGACAGACTAATGATAAAATGTTACGAGTGCTCAAAAGAATCATTTTTGGGTAATGTAAGAATGCTGGTTATAGATATAGTTGAAATTTGAGTTCTCATTTTTATTATTCAGATGAAACTTTCTTTAAAAAATGTGAAAAGACAGATGACCGTTTCACCTGCAGTGCTTTGAAATTTGGACAACTTTTTTTATTTAGTTTGGCAGGTGAAGACTCCAGGTGGTTCTGAGCTCAGACCCTCCTCTCCTCCATCTGATCCACTCCCCCTATTTATGCCCACTAAGCATTTTCTACAGTCCAAATAAGCCCCAAATGTAAAAATAATTCCTCATTTTGTCAGCAGTCTGGTTCCCCTGCTCTGTGACTCTCTGTTTCCAAATTAAGTCCCGTTTGTAGATGCACATAGGTGAACCATGAAGCACAGGACACAGATGGTGCTCGTGCCCTCAGCCAATCAGAGCGGAGCCACAGCGAGGCAAGAGGTCAGCTTTTGAAGGGCGTATATTATATTATACAAGAGGGAATGTTTTTGCAGGTAAAATAATGTTGAAATTGTGGTGTTACCAAAGCAAGTACGAGGCTCAGGTCATGGTTTGTTGGGTTTTCCATTTGGGGCTGTGAACAGCCTGGTCCCTCTGAGCAAAACATGATGAAAACTGAAGTCAAATTATACACCAAGTAATTCAATAGAAAACCTTCTTTTTGCCAATAGATTTTAGATAAACAACATTAAGGAATAAAGTTCTAAAAGAGGCCAAAGTACAGTTTGTCTACATTATCTCTGTGTAAGTTGGAGCTCCCCGGATGTTACTGACTTCCATGAAAAACAAGCATTCTTACTCCACAGATCTGACCTGTTACTGAGCCTTATCACATCACCTGATGCTCTCCAGAGTTGGTCAGATGACTTTGATAAACTAAATTACTACTCTGGTTACTTCAAAAGTAATATGTTGAATTAAACTAATTGAACTACTTTGAAAAAGGAAATGCACAGCTCAGGGAACAGCTTAGGAAAAGTCTGACTTCTTCACACAATCATATTTTCTGTTGTAGATCCTGATCTGAAGCAGAGTGGATGTCACACTCCTCCACAAACTCATCTGAGTCCTGTTTGCTCCACAGATCTGTGTCTGACACCAGAGGATCACATCCTGTGCTCTGTTTCACTTTCTGTTTTAAGACACTTCTGTGAATTAAACACATTTTTACTGAAAAGTGAATAAAAGTTACAAGTCCAAGTAACTGTAATCTAATTTTCTCTCAATTTTCAGTAGTAACTAGTTACATTACTACTATTATTACAGTTATTTCTTATTTTGTAACTAGTTACTGCCAACACTGACGGGGAACAGCTAAGTTTAATGCCACACTGTGGAACACTCCAAAGCAATAAAACTATAACAGAGACAAGAAAGTTTCTTCACCAGAAAAGTTACACGGTGCAGGTTTAACTAAACATCTGCTTCCGTACAGTGGGCCCCTGACAGAGTGACACACATGTGGATATGTGGAGGTACCAGGGAGCGTGCTGCCCCTCTCTACCCCCCTGACATTAAAGCTCTGTGGGCTTGGTGCCTCGAGCCGCCCCCTCTCTCCTCCTATAGCTCCTCTGTGCACTGCACTGCAGCTGATATTTACCCTGGTATTTGCACAGGCCTGTGTGTGCCCAGGGTCAGGGATAATGACTGGAGTCTAAATGTTACCCTCGTGTGCCGCTCCCTGGTGACTGTGTGGGGATGGAACTGTCTAATCCCTGGAGTACAGTGGAATACAGGGAACAGTGCAGTCGATTCCACGCTCCGACCTTCAGAGACAGAGAGGATCAGGGGCCCGGGCTCTGTGGAGGCTCCGCTAAGGAGGCTCATGTGTGGAGGCTCATGTGTGGAGCTCAGGGACACTAAAGAAACTAAAGAGCACACGTCACAAATGTACTCACTGGTTATAGGTGCGCAGTACTCGCTTACTTTGACACAAACATGTTTACTCGAGTAACTTACAAAATGTAGTTGTTCGAGTAGTTCAGCATACATTTACTCTGATTTGAGTACAATAATGCAGAGTGTAACAGATTGTATACTTTTACTTTTTTAGTTGTGCATCCTCATCCCACTGTGAGTGAGTCTGAAGTGGCAAAGCCTGACAAGGAGAGATATATCAAAACATGTATAATACCTGAATTTAGGGAGGGAATGTACAAAATTAAGTTTAGCATCTATAAGCAAACCTAGATTTTAAATGATCAAATTTTATTAAATCTGCTCTGCTTAATTGTGTTGTCTGTTCATGTTTTTGTGTTAGAACTGAATCTTAACCAAAACATTTATCGCAATGTTTTAGCACCAGACTGATCTTCCTCTGTATTTGCCAGGCCAGCACATTTCTAATGCATTGTTAAATATTTCAAGATATTCATTTTGGTGGAAGTTGTGTCTGTTATTACTCCATGTTTAGTGCAAACCCCAGCACTTGCAGCCATCGTGAATCAGGGCTAGTGCAGTCATAAAGTCAGTCCATGCACTGAGAATGAGATAAACTTGTTTGTGTCCTTTATTTGCAGGTCACGGCACTGGCTATACAGGTTCAGTTGTGATTGTACTACCTTATTTCAAACTTTAGGAGTGCAGGTTAACAGCTGAAGGAAATCATCCTAGATATAAATAGATGTTGTCTCTCTATCTAATGTAACTTAACTAGAAAGCCCAGAGTATCGGGAGGAGCACATGCAGGCTCGTGTAAGGCCATCCCCTCTCTCCTGTGTCAGTGACAGAGCACCAGACATGCCCACCTCGCCTCACTCCACTACCCCCACATATGAGCCTCGTCCCCGGGCACTCCCCCCATACGCCCCCTGGAGGCCTGTGATGGATCGGTCCAGTCCGCACACACCTGCATGCTTGGCTGACCCCACACGGACGCTACCATCTCCTGAGCGGGGAACGGGCAGAATCTGTCATGTGCACCAAGTGACACAGCAACAAGGCAACTCCCTGACCACCTGAAAGAGTCTACAGGAGCAGTGAACTATATGTGCCGTCTATAACTGTCATTATATGTTCTTCTATAGTCACATCGGCCTGGGCACACTAATGGGAGAGTGGCTGCCATTGTGGATGGACCATGCGTGTCATTGATTGGCTAATCCAAACATCAATCACACCCATTTGACGGGTCTAAAGTCTTTGTAAAGTTTGTGTGTGTTCCAGACCCCAGACTCCTCAGCTGTCTAACCCCACTCTTTTAACTAAAACCCCAGACTCCTCAGCTGTCTAACCCCAAATTTAGTTTAGTTAAAAGAGTAAGAGGACGTCTTGTGATTGTTGTGATCAAGCCAGACAGACAAACAAACACCTGCTGCTGGTGAGCTGAGATCTTCTGGTCAAAAAGCAAAAACTTAATTGTTCAATAAACCACACAACATGTAAATGTGAGATGTCATGAAGATCAAATCAATCTGATTGGTGTCAGTGTTCAACTGTGAATTAAGATGAAAAGTCTAACTTTAATTAACACACAAAGCTCCTTCCTCTGTCACTGTGGTCGTTTTGGTTCATTTGACTTCAGCCCAAACCTCAACGCTGTGACATGTTTGGTCCACCCAACCGCTTAACCCAGACACCGCCATCTCGACCCCTCCTTGTGTGACAAATAGAAATCCACTTCCCATAGGGCCTATCTCTACTGCCCAAGGCTTCAAGGCAGAAAAAAGGACACTCAATCACCATTATAACCCAGTCTGTACTGGGGGACAGGGACGCGGGCCCTCAACATGCTGTGGACCCCAATGTACCCCACCGCCAAATGCTACACCACTGACTTCACCACTGAAAACATGTACTTGTGTGGCCTCGTTGCCTCATTCTGCACTATAACTTAGCAGGGAGTCACCTTGTCTGCATGGAGATTGAAGAGTTTAATGCCATACTGTGGAACATATAAGCAGAGCAAACATTACCAGAAAACTTACGTAACGTTCTTCTACAAAACACTTCAGGTGCCTTACATTTTGCTCTTCTTTGTTCACTCATCTTATTGTTGGATTCTAAAGCACATTGAGGCAGGAGCCAGTTTCCCCATCTGTTCTATTGTGTTTGAACTGTCCAAAGGATTCTTCCCAAATGCTGAAGTGTGTGTGTGTGTGTGTGTGTGTGTGTGTGTTTGTGTTGCATTAGAGAAGCTGTAGTGTCCACACACACACAGCTCATTAGCATCTCCACAGACGTCTGCTCCAGCTCAATGAACGGAGCATTATGTAATGATTTTGATGGAAGGGACGCCATCTTGTCTCCATGGAGATGTTTTTGCTTTTCCTTGAATGCTCCACAGTCTGTATATATATATATATCTCTATGGAGACCAGCAGGCAATGCCAACAGGCCCAGTTACAGGTCAGATCTATCAAGAGGTGAATCCGCTCATGTTTTTTCTTTTAGCGTGAGGAGAAGCAGGTGAAAAGTTCCACAGTGCACCTTTAAACAGGCCTGGTGCCATAATGAGCCCAGCTCAGTTTCATTTAATAAGCCCCATTTCCTCCAAAAGCACCAAAGACGCGGAGGGTAAATGAGCGACCAATCAATGGCTGGTTACCACGGCGCCTGCAGATTCGATTACCCCCGGTGTGATGAGGAGGAGGGGGGAGGGGGGCAGCACAACCCCACTGTTCTGTGATGGATGGGGCAAGGGCAGGGGAACTGGGGCATCCACACACCAGGACAGAGGAGAGAGAAAAGAGAGACAGAGAGAGCGAGGCAGAGGATGGAGAGAGGAAGAGGAGAGAGAAACAAAAGCAGGAGAGAAGATGAGGAAGTGGGTGAGAGAGGGAAAGGAGGGGGAGTGGAGGGAGTAAAAAAAGAGGAGGATAGAGGGTGAGGAGTGGTGTAGGCAGAGAGAGGCCAAGAAAGGAGAAGAGAGGGATGGGATTTTTTTTTTCCTTTTTAAAAATATTACAATTGTGTTTAGGGCAAAGTTGTAATCGAGTCAAGATTGTTCAAGTCATGTCCAAGTCCAGCCATGTAGTTTTAACTCAAAATATGTTCTGATTCTGTACAGAAACATTACAAACACAGGAAAAGGTGACCTTAATACACACCAAAACGTCTATGTCTATTACATCTTATCATCTCTCATGGTTTTGCCCTTGAATACATAACATGTACTAGTATACTGTGTGTGTTGTACTGGGAGTACTATCCTCTCCCCACAGGCTCATTGTGTATCTTAGTTCTGCTTTATAAGTCCATTTATGACAGTGTTCATTTTCATATCTGACAGTGGAATCCATCTCCATTCCCGGCCTCTGTATTCCCCTGCCCAGTGTGTACGGGAGGGCATCTGATGTGATGTAGAGCGTTACAAATGGACGATCGATGTGTCCCAAGAGAATACATTGGTCTGATTTATAACTACACATACACATTTGACTGATTAAAAGAACAGTATGAAAGATTTGGATTTTAAATGTCATAAACTTGACCAACTGTGTCCCCAGATACAAGGTTTAAATCCAACAGAACTTTTACTTTTAGAACAATTCTGATGCTGATTTGACATTTCAGCTGAAGTCATTTAAAGCAGAGCCTCAAGTGAGTTTGTGTTGCCAGTTTCAATGCTGAAATCCAGCTAGTTTAGACTTAGACAAACTTCACTGATCCACAAAGGGAATTACTTGAACACAGTAGCTCACACATCACAATATAATATAATAACAGGAAAAATAATATAAGGAAAAAAAATATGAATACGGCAATAAAACCTAAAATATGAATGGTCATTTAAACCTAAAGTGTCTCTCTCTGATCTGAATGGTCACTCCCTTAACCCCAGCACCTGCACCAGTCCTGAATCAGTGCCTGGTTCTGAGCTTTACAGAGATCTACTCTGTCCATAAACTGAGAATAAGACAAATGTCTGCTCTATATCTGCAGGTGAAGGCTCTGGTGACACAGGGTCAGATGTACTTGCAGTAAAACAGTAATAATGCACTACATAAAGTTCCTTAAAATGTTTACTTGTGCATTCGAGTAGATTAAAGACCAAAGGGAGCTTCATATCTCTGCGTCTTTGCTGTGAGGTCATTTCTGATACACACAGATGTTTGAATATTAACTATGAGCCTTTAGCTGTGCAATTTTGCAGCTCACTGAATTCTCTGAGCACATTTTGTATCACCTTGAAAATTCAATAGTTAAACAAGGTAGACACAGTCAAAGTAAAGGACTTAAAATGTTAATTTTATGAGCCAAAAATGCTCTCAAATGCAAATCTCCTCCATAAAGGCACAAAAAGAGCTAACCTTGCCAAGCTTGTGTTTAGCCTGAGATAGGTCCTGCTGTGGCCAGTGTCACGTGACCGATGACCTCAGCAGGACTCATGAGCTGGAGATGGACGATAGTGGCTTTGGTATGTTGTTTTAGAGGAGAGGGCAATAACCACAGCAGGTTTTAATAGTACCAGTGTACCTGCTGAGAAATAATAAACAGAAGACCCCAGGTTTAAATCCACTCAGAGATTAAAGTTATTTCTAGATTCACACACGTAAAATGGAATAAAAGAAATAAAAGAAAGATTTAGAAAAGGTCAAATTAAAGTTCAAACTGTGTGTGTTGTGGATCCAAAGCAGCCTTCTCAGCTCTCCAACCACAAATTTAACATTTTGAGTTGAAGAGTGAGGAGATTTAGTGTCAAGCAGCAACCTTTAAATGAGTGGACAAATACCCGCTGTTGCTAAACCGAGATCTTCTGCTCAAAAGACAAAAGTTTCATTGTTCAATAAACCGCAAAACATGTAACCTGGCTCATGTATTGTACACTGTATTGAGTTCTACAACATTGGTCTGGAACGGCTTGAACTGAAAGTGAAAACGTGGACCTCATGACAATCATTTGAATCAGATTGGTTAAAGAGTCACAAACGAAATGAGCCCAAAAATCAAACTTTAGTTACATTCACTTGAGAGAAAAGCTCACAAATGCACAAAACTTTTACGTTTTTCACAAACGAAATAATCTGTATTTTGTTTTTGGTCATTTAGGCGCTTCTCCTATGTGATCCTCAAAGCTTCTCCAACTTTTTTTCTCCATTTCTGTCTTTTTATTGCACTGAAAAACCTGGATTCTTACTGCGACTGGGTTTGCATCTCATCACATTTCCATTAAACATCATATTGTTTTGATAAAAATGTTATTACTTTGGCTTTAGTATTCCATGGATTTCTGTCTTTTTATTGCACTGAAAAACCTGCATCGCATTACTGTGACTCGGTTTGCAACTCCTCACATTTCCATCAAACATCGGCTTTAGTATTCCATGGAGAATGTTCCGAAGTATGATTTTAACTTTCTTTTTCCATAACAACTCCAGGTATGTTTTTGATGACTTTCCAACATGACTAAAAACTCACAGAAGTCAATTTTGCTCAATATTGGACCTTAAATAAAAATATCTGAGCAATAACTTCTCTTGGAATGATACACTTTACATAATCCAAACTTAGTCAACTCATTTTCATACCATTTTAATTGCTAAACCCCCTCCTCCTTTTATTCTTTACTTCCCTGCACGACCACTCCGCCCTCATTTATTCACACGAGCCTAGTTAATATTTGCTGCATAAGCACGTATACAGCACCCCGCCATTTTTAATAACGCGACCTGAAATTGCCAGGGAATTTTTCACCATAAGCTCGCGAAAACGGCCTACGCACCATTCATCAAATCCTCCTATATGCACGATCATGCGCTAATCCACGCATAATCAGACCGCTGTAAACATATCTCATTGTATTTCCCCCATTTAAGTCACATATTCGACCCAGATTCGGCGCTCCGTAATGGAAAACCTGCGCTACGAGGATCCGGGCTAAGTGATGTTACGTGGACTGCCCTATATACGCCACAAACAAGACGCTTCAGTCAGGGAAAGAAAAACAAAAGAGATAGAACTTCAAAATGATCTATAAAAAGCGGTTTAGGGTTTGCACCGTAAGCAGGAAGTGGCTTTGGGGGATATAGACAGAGCAAAAGTAATTAAGGGAGTTTTGCGAGCTCATTCTCAAAGCAAGGCAAGCTGTTTTAGAGCTATTTTTAAAAGCTTATTAATGCTTTCTTCTTCGCCAATGGCAGAATAGAAGTCATTGTTGACAAAAAGAACCCAATATTTAAAGGTGTACTGTGTAACTTATGAGGTGGAGTCTACTAGAACACGCCACCTGCTGGTCTTCATGGATGTCCCTTATCCATCTTGCATCTATTCAATTACCAGTATTTTTATTGCTAAAAATATCTTTCTTTTTTTTTTCTTGAAACATTCTTATCGCTCCACAGATCTGACCTGTGCCTTGGATCTGTGATGTCACCAACTTGTCTCAGTGGGAAAAAAAGAGTTGTTCTGTTTAATATAGATGTTTTTAGAACAATTTTTAAAACTATTAATACTTTCTTCTTGCGAATTCTGAATTAAAGAGTAGGTCATTTCCATCCATAAAGATGCACTACGTAACTCTTCTGAGGAAGGTGTATATGCCACCTGCTTGTCTCCATGACGATGTTAGAGATGTTATTGCCTTGTTCCTTCATATAGCATTAAACTTATCCATCTCGCACATTTTCAGTTGCCAGTGACTTAATTGCTAAAAATACGTTGAAAACATTTTGTGCATTGGGTTCACCTCTCCACAGATCTGACCTTTAACTTCCAATTCAATTCAATGCAACTTTATCTGTACAGCATATTTTACCAACACAAAGTCTCCAAAGTGCTGCACAGAGTAGGCACAGTATAAATTAACACATTCAATAAAAATAAGCATGAAATAAAATAAATAAATAAAATAAGCAAGTCAATAAAAAGTATAAAAATGCAAAAATGACAAAAAATAGCAAATAAAATCAATAAAAGACTGTCAAAGGAAGTTGGATCTGTGACTTCACCAACTAATCTCAGTGGAGAAATGTGTGTTTAATATAAATGTTTTTAGAACCATTTTAAAAACTGTTAATGCTTTCTTCTTTACAAATGCCAAATTATAGGTTAAATCTTTTACATTAAGTGCAACAAACATACATAAAGTTGCTAATATCTTAATTGCTAAAAATACCTTAAAAAATTGTCTGCACTGGGCTCACCTCTCCGCAGATGTGACCTGTAACTTGCATCTCTGCTGTTATGTGTTTATACCAATGGAAAAATATGTGTTTAATATAAATGTTTTTAGAACCATTTCAAAAACTATCAATACTTTCTTCTTCTTCTTCTTCTTTTGTCAAATTGTAGGTTAGAGGTCATTTCTATCAAGTGCAATGCATTAACATATATAAAGAACCACTACGTACCTTTTCTAATAGAGGATATTGTCTACTGTCTGCCCGTCTCCATGGAGATCTATTAAGTTATCAGTGTTTTGTGTGTAACAAAAAAACGTTGAAAAATTCTCTCTGTACTGTCCTCACCTTTCCACAGATCTGACCTGTAGCTTGGCCCTGTGATATCTGCTTGTAATGGAGATATAAGTGTAATGCCATGCTGTGGAACATTCTAGGCAAAGTAAAAACATCTCCATGGAAACAAACAGACGGCAAACCCTCAACCACAAAAGTGAGTGTACCATTAAAAGAAGCAAAGGTGCATTATGATTTAATGATTAGGAGCATTAGTAACAGGTTGAAATATATATTTTTAAACGACTCGGCTATGATCCGACACAAAAAACACTTACAAAACCATTAAGCCGTTTCAGAAGTAATAACTACAGCCAAGAGTCAAACAGACAATACAAACAAACGCATTTAAAGGCAATTAGCGACCACATATCATTTATACGTGGCACTTCCAACTCTGCAATGGGCCGCGCTCTGAAATAACTCAGCCTTTATTAAGATGCTCGACATTAAATCAAAAGAATGTTCAAAACACTTCAACACTCCACTTGACTAACTGCAAAACCATTGGAAACCACTGGATCGTTTGGACATTCCGCCTGGGTTATAAACTGTCATAGAGTGTTAGAATCTGCCAAAAAGAACGGCAAAAAGTGAAACTGAAGCTCTTATCGTGACTAGAGTGTGGAACCAAGTCAGCGAAGTACAAATGAGGTACGTACTAGAGTCAAAGCAAAACGTCCAGAACCTTCACCTTTGCGTTATTAAGGAGAATTACTCAAGCCGAGAAGTTCTATGTTGGATTTTGTCTGAAAAAACTGAAAAAAACTACACATAACTTCAAAATAGTAATAGGCCCAAAATAGAAAATACAAAAAAATATTCTGACGTCAATTTATTAAAACTTACTGTTTCACCCAGTTGTCTCCATGGAGATGTTATTGTTTTGACTATAATGTTCCACAGTATGACATCAAGCTTGAATCTCCATGGAGACAATCAGGTTATGTCACCAGGCCAAGTTCTAGGTCTCTGGAGAGTGAACACAGCTAAGAAGAAGTCCTATTTTTCAAGGTATTTTTTAGAAATATAGGTATACATAAATGGTCCATGTACCATTTGTTCTTTTGAATTCAGTTAAGAACTATACACAATAAAATGGGAAGACAGTTTGTTATTTCATTATTCTGATTCAGTGTCAAACAGTAAAAAATTCAAGAAACAGTCACCAAGCTCATTTTAATTTTGATATTTTATTCTCTCTGGTTTATTTGCTCTGGGAGTTCTGCTGTTTAGGCTTATGTGGATTCAGAATCAATTGAGCAAACTTTGTCATCGTTGCGTCCTGTTTCTCGTCCTGGACTTTCTACGATGAAAAACTAAACTCGTCGCTATAAAAGAAGAGAACATGTTTGCCCACAAAACTGCAACGATTTTTCAGTTAAATCTTTCCAGGGACAGAACTTCGGGGGCAAATAAACCAGAGAGAATAAAATATTGAAATTGAAACAGACAGGATAACTGTTTTTTGATTGGTTTTATTGTTTGAAACTAAAACAGAATATTAAAATACTAAACCCTTTTTTTCAATTTATTGTTTTTTGTTCTTGATTGAAATTTAAAAAAACATGGTACAATGCAAAATGAATGTTTAATGCTATTCTGTAGAACATTCCAGGCAAAGTAATAACAAATCCATGGAAACCAGCAAGTAGTGGACCTTATAACAGAAAAGTTTCATTGTTCACATTTAATATTAACTGTTTAGTCTTGCTCCCACCATGCTTAAGACCAAAATCAAAGCCAGACTACTGTCCATCTCCTCTAGCCAACATCTGAAGTTCTCCTCTGAAGGCCCCAACCCTCTTCCATCATCTCCACCTCCATTACCCCCAATAACACCCTCATGTCCTACCACTTTGCTGGAGGCTCCTGTAGGCACCATCCACTGCTCCATGGCGGTCCTGCTCAGTTCTGCCGCCGGTGCTCCTCAGACCAGCCGAGTGGATCTTCTATCTTCTGCGAGAGTCAGCTCGATGGTGCCATAGACGAGGGCGGGCGCTCAGGAATATTGTATGAGCTCGGAAGCGTCAGATGAGCGCGGTGCCAAGTGGAGATTTCACACTCGGGTAGAGATGGTTGAGATGTCCAGAGACCACAGAGGAGAAGCTACAGCGAGAGGGTGAGGGCTCGGCCATGATGGACGTTAGGACGATTGGTTTGGAGAGTTGTGGAGGTTGCAAAATGCATAAAGTTTATATAGACTTCAGCTTCCTGTTCATGGGCGCCATTTTGAGGACTTTTCACCATTAAAAATAAGAATGTTTTGTTGTAAATGTTTAATTGGGCAAAGTTGACTGCTCCTCAAAAACAGACCTGAAGTTGAGTTTTGTTTTGTAGCTCTTTACTATTTGGGGTTAGGATTACGGTTAGCAAAGTTCAAAAAGCTCTGTTCCACCTTGTGATATCATGAAGCAGTAGTTTCCATATTATAAGCTCCTTTTTATCTTTTGTTCAGTAGATTGGCCATTCCAGGTCTGAAATTATCCAGATGATTCTAAATTCTACCCTTAAACCAAGGACGAAGCAAAAGTTGAATGTGTCGACTTACATAAAATGACTTGAGTTCAGAATAGTCATTGTGATGTTAGTTTTGACAAGTATTTAAGAACATTTCAGAATATTTCAGTGGTTGTAAGACATTTCTAACCTGCAGCAAGATCATTTAAACTGAGATAAGACACAAAATTTGCCAAATTTTGTCAAATAAAAGACGAAAAAAGTTGCAAGTTTTTTTGGATTGGCATTAGTAATGTATTGAAATAAATAGTTCACTAAATTAAGGATGTCAACAGTGGGACAGCACATTAGCATTGTTTGTGCATTATGCTGGTACAATTCCCAGCAAATAATAACATGTAAAACAAATAATGTGAAAACTGTAATCATTATTGCAAATTTCAAACAAGGTTATCACTAGAAAACATAAATGTAAGCTTTAAATCCAACAGGATGTTTGAAAAGACTTCATTGGAATTTCAAATTTCTAAATCTGTATATTTCAACAAAACCAAACAGAATGCAGTAAATCACCAAGGCAACATACTGAATTATGAATTGTTTGTCTAAAAACATAGTATTGTGACTGAAGGTGTTTGCAAATGTCCAAATGCATGAGTTAGATTGGAGAGAATAAAAATACATAAATCAAAAATAAAAAAGAATAACAATAATAATGAATAAAGGAATATTAAAACTGAAATCCTAAGCTAACCCCAACCCAGAAAAGGAGCCTGTGTTCACGTTATATCACAACATTATTTCCATATATCCATGGGTTTCTGAACTATTACATCTTTTGATTAGTAAAAAGTGTCTAAAATGTTGCATATAACTAGAAGGTGAAATCCACGAATAGTTTAAACAGAGCTGGAGACAGATCAGGAGGAGTTGGCAGATTTGTTGACCTGGTTTATGGTTCATATTTCTGTAATTACTAAAACAAAAACCGGCACAAAGTCCAAATTCTTCTCCTCTCTACAAAATAATGATAAGATTCAACATTTGTGGATGATAAGTTCATATTTCTCTTTCAAAATAAAAAAAAAAACTACCTCGAAAGTTGACAGAATGTGTAAGTGAGCGGTTCTGGAGGACAGGGCAGCGCTGGAGGACAGGGCACAGAAGGCGTTTAAATGAGGGGTAAAATGTGCTCGCTCTGCTCACATGGTTTATGGAACACTTGAATAATTCAGACTCGTTCTCCGTTCGGGGGCTCCTCTGCAGCTGTGATGAGGAAGAGGAGGGGCGAGGGTGAGTGTGGACTGGGCTTCTGCTGCCATCTGCTGGACAAAAGGTGGAAGAACAGCAGGAAATACTAGCTCGTATACTAGTGGTTAGAATATATACTACTGCAAATAAACTTATATTTCTCTCTCTTTGCATGAAGTAG
>JACN01053619.1:0-19357 GCA_000787155.1 Scartelaos histophorus | reverse complement strand
GCAAACCTGGAACATGAATTTCCCCTTTCCCCTTTATGTCTATGTCTATGTCTATGTCTATGTCTATGTCTATGTCTATGTCTATGTCTATGTCTATGTCTATGTCTATTGTGACAGGCCTAACTGCTGCAAGTACAAGAAAAAAAATTAAATCCTACCATAGCAAAATAGGGTTCTTCAATATACTATTATTTATTTGCAGAATTATTTATTTAAAGTAAATATTATTAAGAAAATACCTACCTTCACACCTTTGTTAGTGGTTCTCCAATAACTAATTCAATACCTGTGGCATTTGAATCCTTTTGTCCCCATTCATGATTACAAAACTGAACAAGGACAGTTCCTCGCTAATTGTTTGTATCTTAATAACAGACTTGGCAGATGTAAAACGCAGTGCAATTACAGCCCTGCCAGTCAGCCTTAGGTGACTTCAATCTTCTACACACCTTTTCAGACACGCATCAGAATCAGACGCGCTATTAACTCCATACTCTATAGTCTAGTGTCTGGGTTCAAGAGTATTTGTCATAACCTTGGAACGCTCTATTAGAAAAAGACATATTATGCTCTTTAGGGCTTTTCATACATACATACATACAATTTATTTTTTGTTGTAAAGCACAATATTGACTTTAAATGGCTTGATAATAGAAATGGGTCAATTGAATTCCAGGTCAAAATCACACCACTGTTTAAATGGAGGCCCCACCTATTTCTGGCCACTCTAGCAAATAGACTTTGATTTTTGCTTTTTTTTTTTTTTAACTTGTGACATTTTTGACCCTACATATTTGACCCACACTCTGAACTTTTTGAATAATCGCTAACAGAGCGAAGGTATGGGGTCAGTGAACTAAAACTTTCTGAGCACACAAACCTTGAATGCAAACAGTACAGGATCAATCAAAATTTAACTTTCAATAAGATAATAATGAGAGGACACTGTTATATATACTGATTAAAAGCTCACAAAAGTTGAGTTTGCAAATATATTTTTAGATTTTGATCACACTTTTTTCTGACTTAATCGTTACGTAAAGGAGTAAACTTTTCTACCACTACTGCATGTAATTACAAGACTGTGAGAACGTCTCTTTTTAGTTTTATAGTTCTCAAGCGGGTGGCCAACATCTGGATGCACTGTTCTCGTTCACTTAATTGTGCTTTAAAAGTGTATAGGGCTCAGTGCATATGGCCCTGAGATTGTCTGTCTGTGCTGGGTGTCTCCCGTTGGGCGACTCTCGGAGCGCTCAGGCTGAAGAAACAGGGTGCACATGTTGTTCTCCTATAGGCCCTCCCCTGTGTTTGCATGTGGGCCATAGAGCAGACTGTGGTTTGTCAGCTCAGACTAATGGCTTTGGTCTGATGTTCTATAGAAGAAAGAATGGTTCCTTATGGCCTGGGACACAGTCACATTTTGAATTCAGAATGTCACTTTAGTCTCAGTTTGTCTTTAACAAACAAAACGAATGTTCATGTTTGCATATCAGAGAAAACTCAAAGTGACTACTGTCTTTTTGATTCCTTCTTCAAATGAATAAATGAGTATAATACATATTTTATTAACAAACCAAAAAGCAAAAAGATACTTTGCTATTAGTTATTAGCTAACAGATCCCGTGTACAGCAGGAGAGAGTGCACATGCTGCAGCTGCACCTGCACTAGAATGGGCTTAAATGGATGTCCATATTTACATATGAAAACAACATTGTCCAGTGTCCCAGTGCACAGATGTTGCACATGAATCTCACACTTAAGAACAGTTCAGTACAAGTGCTGTGAAAGGCTTTTATTAGCCCCCTAGAGGTTACAGATGAGATGACAAGCAAACAAAACATTGCAGTGCGTTGGGACTGTGGAGAACGGCACAGGTCATTTTACTTTCTGAAAAGAACATTAAACCAGTGTAGCTATTAAAGACAATTTACAGTCGTTCCATTCTTCATCCAGATTATGCAAATGTGTTTGCTCTTTTGATGGAGCCACAGTGAGAAAGTGACTCATAGTGTGTCCAGCTCAGATTTACAGCTCTGTGAGAGACGACGCTCAATGCATCTTGTGGTGGCTTTAGGTTTGACCTGCGTTACTTAGTAACACTAACAGCCCACTGCTATTTATAAACTATGATAAACTTCACTAAAATTGGCAAAGTTGTTGAATTTGATATAACTGCATACTTCATTTTCACATTTTTAAATGATATGGTTTATTTGCCAAACATTCTTTCCTTTCCTTTTAGTTGAACAGTTACAGTTATGTAAGAAGTAGTAGGAAAAACAGCGAGTGTAGCACCAGAACTGTCAGGCATAGTAGTGCTTTTCTTATTGTGTCATAGTAGTTTTTCTTATGTTGCTAAATTCTTTTACTTTTTTGCAAACGTGACAAAGATTCAACCTACAGCCACAAGACAGGAATAATCTTAATAATAATAATACATGACTTTTTTTGAGCCGTAATCTAACTAATAGTCATCTTTACAACAGCAGCCTCATTTGCATATAACCTTTAATGACACTTCTCCACTATTATCCGTGGGGTGGGAGCCATGCTGTGGTGAGTTATCACAGGTGACCCAGGCCCAGTCCTAACTCACAGTGGTGCAGGCTGCAGGCGTCCATGGGAACCTCTCCTTTGAGCTTCAGTTTGGACGACATCAGTGACATAAGTTAGCGGGACGTCCCATATCCAGTCTGATCCAGAACGGCCTGATGGCTCTAAGTGTGGGGACTCGGCTGGGTTTTTAGCCGGCTGTGGGGACTAAAATCTGTATAGACGCACACACTCACCATGGGGGGGAGGTGGCCTCACTTTCTGGGACAAAAAGGCCTTTAAAATTAGATCAACAACTCAAGTACAGAATTTGAAAAAAACACGACAGCCATTTCTGAAATACAGCCTATATTTTGATTTGATTGCATAAAATGTGCACCATACCTTAGCATAGCATTTATTTATCTGTCTTTGCATTGCCTGCTGTTTCTTTTTGTCATTATATTTTTATTGTTTTGTTTATTGAGGCTATTGTTGAAAAAAAAAATGGAAATGGAAAAAAGATCAACGGCATAATTTAAAGTTCAGATATCAGATACATGTGTTAAAATAGGTTAAAATCTGAATTTAGGTTTAGGTTTGCAAGTGTAACTATTGATAAAGTCTCTAAGTCTCCAGGAAATGAATAGAAGTGAAAGTAATGTCCTCAAAAAGCATGAAACACAACATCTGCGTGTGAATTTGTGCATTCATGTGGACAGGATCGCCGAGGACATGGGCAGAAAGCAAAAACACGAGCGCACAAACAAGCGCGTAGTCCGAGCTGAGAGGGGCCTGCTCCCTCCTGTGATGTCCCAGTTTGCAGTGACTTGGGTCAAACAGCTGCAGCACTTGATCAAATAAAATGGTGGGAAAATGACGAGCTAATGTAAACTCAAATGAAACCCTCCAAGAATAATTATTTTAAAAAGAATATCACGTGGTGTGTATTAATCTGTACAAGCAAAGCACAAAGTTGAGAAGAAAATAAACACTGGTCGTCCAAGATAAAACAACAATAAGAGCCAGGTGAGCCAATCCAAAGTTCAGATCTCACAGAATATATGCCAGGCTACATTATGTGAGAACAAGCAGAACGAGTGTAAAGTGGTATAATAAAAGTGGTAGATAGGAAATAATTAAAGGGCCCATAATAAACTGTTTTTTGATTTGTTGTTTCCTCTTCAAAATATACCTGGAGTTGTGTTTTGTTTCGTTCACACAAATTTAGAATATTTATTTTGTATTCTTCTGTCAGAAACGTAAAACACTCTACTTTGTGATGTGCTGCTCCACTGTGTTTTTACATTTCATGCACTTTTACTAAAATAATGATAATTTCAGCCCTGGAATTGCCCAACTCTTCTGGACTAAAGGTAAAAGGTAAATGTTAACAGAGCATTTTGAGGTTTGGAGATGTAGATAGACAGAAATAATTATTCAAACATGTGTGAATTAAGCTGAAATACAACTTTTTAAAAATAAAATAACATTATAATAACGCTAAAAGCTCGCAAGAATTCATTTAGTGTAATATAGGATGTTTAATCATGGCTACAAGGAGCACAGTTTAGCAGTTTCTATTGTTTTATGTCTTCTTTTCGGCTTGTCTTCTGTGCTGTCACATCACATTTTTTATTCACCATTGCGGGATAGAGCCTTTTGACTCAAGGGACGCATAAACTCTTAAAACACTACACCCTAGAACAGTATGTCTTTGTGGTAATAATCCGTCAGCGTCCTCAAAATACCAGCGTGTGATCCTGATGTAATGGGACGGCTTACGCTGTCTGACCATCATCTGAATCGGGCGACTCCCTGGACGCATCTCAACACACAGACACCGCCGAGCATTTCATTAGTGTTTGTAAAACGAGCCCTCGCCGAACAGCCGTACGCGCCCTCTCCGCTCGTACATCACAATACATTAAGTCCTTCCTTTACCCATCACTTACAGGGGAGCTCCATTTGGCGGTGCGGGTCCAGTATGTACCCGTTAGCCCGCCGTTAGCATTCCTCAGCTGAAGATAACTCAGATTAGACACCGGCGCTCACCACACAGCAGTACACGGACAGCTGGGAGCACACGGTCGGCATATGAATGTTGCACAGATGGCTCTGACCTCTTTGACCTTTTGTTCTGGGATCGAGTCCAGTCAACAGCGTGTTTAGCTCAGGTGAACTCCCCCGTGTGCAGCATCACAGCCTATATTTTGATTCCTACGCAGACTCTTGATATACTGGATCCTAATTGGTTCGGAGTGGCGGCAGAAATGTACTTGCTTTGCGACCCTTAGCGAGCGAAGGGACCTTTGCGTGGCTAATGACGGGGTTTAGCGCGATTAAACACTTCATGGCCAATTGGGTTTTTGACCTTTGACCTTTTGCAGAGCGTCCGTGGTCCTGTGGTCTTTTGCGTGTTTGCACTTTGCCACAGATTGGATCCTTATGTGGTGTTATGGTTATGGGCTGCTAGAACATACTGTTACTTCTTAAGCGACTCGGGTCAAGAGCTGCAGTGTGACCTACAAAGCACCTACATACCCTCACCATACTTCACAATTTTTCACATGACATTTGGATTATTTAGTTCTGCTTACACAAGTAACGTAAGAACAGCTAAACCTTTATATCATGGATTTAGGTTGTCTCTAATGTGTGGATACAGACTGGTACCGTGACACAAACTTAAAACAAGCCCCTCAATTTATGACCTTTTTTTCAGTACATTGTGTTCTGTGTTCACATTTGTTTAAATCTTTCCTCTTGCACACAGTAAAGGCTCACGCTGCTTAGCACGGTTGATTCATGACAGAAGGAACAGAAGTCAAATGGGAAGTATGTGGATGTTTCCTGTCTGTCTGGCAATGATAAAAGTGCATTATGTCACTAAGGAGAAAGTTATAATTGAATTAGAAATAATAGTTATTATTATTTGAGGACATTTTTATTGCATCTCTAGTTATATAATTTGGATTTTAAATATATATCAATTCAAAAGTTTTATTCTGAATCATTGTAATTATTTTTTATGTAACCTAGTGACCAACAAAGCAACTGGCTGATTCACCCTTTGATTTTATAAACAGAATCTAAACTATTGAAGTGAACGATATACTCCACCCTGGATTAAATGATGACACTGGTCTTAACAGGACAGTCAACATGATCTGTACAAACATGCAGCTCATTTGTTTGACAAATATGTCCTCAGAGACGAGACACAAGCACATCTCACAGTAGCAACTTTACAAACCACCACCAAGAACTATAAAACTGCTAGGATCAAATAATTGAGAGATAATGTGGATGTTATGTAAGTGTATTTCCAGTTATTAATTTCCCTTTGGATGAATAAAAATCAGCGTCACATGAATGTGGCTTTGTGGTTGCAGACATCTCGTGCGGTTGCACCAGGCGGTGGTCACCAGGTGTTGATAAATGTGATTATTCCAAGTCCTTTGTGTGATCCGTCTGATTGCACATTCAGACTTGTCAAGTCTGTGAGCTGCTGAGGATGAGACAGGCCCGTTGTGCTGTGTCTCTTTTTATTTTCAGCTAATTGCACTGCTAATAACAACTAATGCTGAACAAAAGCCACAAATCCTCTGAGTCAAAATGAAAAGCTTACTGAGATTAACAACCACAGACACTGATTTTAATGTTACATAAGATTTTTTCCACTTCATTTGTCTTAACATGACTCTATTAAGGGGGTTTATTATGTAAAATTGACTTTATATTATAAAGCTTTTAATCATATTGTAAGAGTCTTCCCTCACCATACGCCCTCTCTGAGTCATATTTTGATTGATCCGTGCATGCTTGAGTATTGAGTACTCTGTCATTGTCCTGGATTTGAGGCGTGAGTGTCTGTGTTCACCGACCCTCTACATTTTCCTGTATTTATTCATGACTCTATTGCGCTCAGGTCTTGTATTCCCTATTTGCAATGGCCTCTGAAGTGACTGGACAACACTGCAAAGAACATTTTGCTTTTGTTTTGTGGTCATAATGTTACGGTCTATTTCTGTACGTATAAACGTGTAGTCGTGTTTTCTCATGCAGAACAATAACTACATAGAGTGTTTAACAGCAGTAATTAGCCTAGATCTAATTGCTTGGTTTTGATTGCTCCACTCAGGTGCAGTTAAAAACCAACATTTTCTACCCTAAATTACAGCACATTTGTATTGTGTCTATATTCTCGTGTAGAGTGGTAAGTGCCAGTCTGAGTGTGGTACAGACAATTATGTGTTTACACGTGCAGCTCCATTGTCCCTTTGTGCCAGTGAGCAACGTAACACACTGCAGAACAATGAGAAGCACAACCAGTCGTTGCCGCATCACCACAGCAGAAAGCAAAGATGGGACAGAGGCAGACACGTTACACTCAGGCTCCTCAGGTGGATTTAGCCTCTCCCAGGACTGTCTGTGGCCACCGCCTGGAGCCCCTGGGCCATAGATTCTGCTGCCATCACCAGCACTACCAGACCTATCCGGAGAGGGTCTTGAGCTACTCTCCCCCCTATTCCCCCAGCCTGTTCAGGAGGCCCCCAGAGCGCCGGTGAGTGTGGGTCTAAGCTACAGGGCTCGGGTTGATGAACTTGATTGATTGAGAATCAGTTGGTTCAATGATGAGCGTGTGTCTTTTTAATTGTGAGGTCTACAGCTGGTGCGAGCATTAGAGTTCAGTAGAGTTGAGCATTAAATAACTTGGATTCAATCAAAAGTTTGTATTGATTATGTACAGGGAAGTTTTCTTAAAACCTGTTTTGTTTGTTTTTAACTAGACAAAATGAAATGGAATAAAAAAATGTACCATTATAAGGAAAAATATTGTATTTTTGTCATATTGCCCAACCCTACAAACCAAACTAATTTACAACATTTTCAACTATTCCTTATTTCTTGATATAACCGTTCCTCAGGACAGTATTAAGTATTAAGTTGTTCAATCACGGATAGAACATGCACAGTGCAGAGGAAAACACATTGCTTAACACAAAACCCACTAAATACTCTCCATATCTCACAGTGTCCCTCCTAGCAAAAGTGGGTACATTTCTGTGCTGTATTCTTGTGCAGTCTCCCTTGGTACAAGTGAATCATAGAGTTATATAAGGGCTGCTCTTGTGGGACATCTGATGAAAACTATGGCCCTCAGCCCGGTTCAGAATGACTCACCAAATCTGGCAACAGCAAAGGACAGGCAGTTTGTATTCCACTCAAATGTGGCACGACATGACTGCACCAAATGCAGAATAACTTTCCTCTTTTTTTGTTGCAATTATTGGACAAACTTTTGCGAAAACTGCAACTGAGAAAGACCCCAAATCATTACAACCATTGTCACTGCTCCTATTGCTCTTTCTGTTACTCCTACATTTGCAACAGTTACACATTTGTAGTATTTGAAAATAGGACTTTCACAGTGGGATAAGAATATTCATTCACATTTTCATGGGGCTGGAATTGGTCTACAAATAATGCAGTTTGACAGAAATAAGAGATTACATGATTACAGCAGCAGATATATCTATACAGTTACATTTTAGTTAGTTATATGACTCTTTGTTGTGTTTAAGAAAATTAGTTAAGTGAATACATCAAATATGCATGCTCCAAAATCATATGGAGATGAATGCCATTCAAAAGTTCTTTATTAATTGGTGGGATTTATAGTATGATTAACAGTGCATGTGGTGGAAATCAACACTAAAGAATACAGATACACTTTTAGCTAATGCATTGTAATGACATTTACTGTGTAGAGGTATGAGGTGCTATATAAGCAGTGCTGGCAGCCTTAATATAGTAGTACAATTTATTTAAATGCATTAGGCCTATATGTATTTGCAATACTCCCACTGCTGTGTATTGGGGGAATATTTATGCACTTGAGTGCCACAAATAGAGAATATATGAACTCATTATCACAGTTTAATCTGATAATACTGCAATAATGAGTGTGCAGGTCCCAGTGATTACATTAGTCTTTTGTCTAGTAGTCCAAAATGTTTATGGTTCTTTGGAGCTTAAGCAGTTTGCCTGTGAATCCATGGCAGGGTGGTTGTTACCTCTTATTGAATCCAAAGATAGCAGCACAATACAACAGTACCACATGCCTATGGCAGGGCTTCTTTGATGTTTACAGCTTGTTAAACAAACCAACAGAATAGTTTGTACTCAATGGGAATGCACTTTCGCCATATGCTTTCTAGTCCTCACAAACAACCTTCGTTTACCGGAACACTTTCTGCTAGAAATTGGGGAGAAAGTGAACGGAAAATTCCCTCTGTAAACAACCTCGAGGAAAAGCACTTAACCACCCGCACAGCTGCATTCTACATTTTCGCCACTAGAGGCTGATAGAGTCCTGGCTGAGGAAAGTTACCAGAATGAGGCTATGGAAAAATTCACGGGCTGGTGCGCACATGCATGTGGCCATATGGTGAAGAACAACACGAGTGCGCGGGGGACACCGTGTTCAGTGAAATAGGTTAATGAGGAAACATACCGTGCAGGAAACACCCAAACCCGTAAATAAGCAACACAAAAAACATAATATAAGACACGTGGAACCTGTGAATCTCAGTCTGATTTCATACAGTTATTGGGGACATTCTGTGTATCACTGCAGTTTATTCATTTCTTGAGTAGCATTGCAGAGCATCAGAAAAGAGCTGCTTCTTGTTTTGTTTTATGGTGCTTTGTAGGTGCCTAAACAGGACAGGGACCATTGTGTGTTTATTTTTGTTCCTCTAAATGCTAAAACGCAGGACAGACAAGTGCATAGATAGAAGAGTAGAAAATGCACAGTACATTAAAATAAAAGCACGTAGGCTACTGTGTGTCCTGTTAAAGCGGACAGCTGTTGTTATGGCTGAGAGAACACTTTGTTATCGCCCTCCGGGCTCGTTATGTAAATGTTAAAAACGATAGTAATCAGACTCCGAAATATTCGCTTAAGTCTTGCACAGCGGCAGTCTGACCCGGGGGCTCATTTGCATAATGAGATGCGTACGTCAGCTGACGTCACTGCGCTCCTTTCATATAGCGGCTCTGGCAGAAATAGCCACAGACAGACGCTTGTGCAAAGCGCAGCTCAGCTCACACCCCTGACACAGCACTGCACTCAGCCCACGGCTTTGAGGTAGTGCATCGCGACCCACCAGCGACAACAAACCCGCTTTATCTTCACTTAGGTGACCCGCCAGCTGCAAACGTGGCGAAAAGTTACTTTCAGACGAGTCTAGTACTCAACATGAGCACAGAGATGTTCGCCAAGACACCAATGGAAGTGGCCGTCTACCAGTTGCATAACTTCTCGATCTCTTTCTTCTCCTCACTACTCGGAGGGGACGTAGTATCGGTCAAACTTGACAACAGGTAAATGTTTTATTCTGAATGTATTTGATGCGCTGCATTGGGCTTTGGTGTGTTCGGGTTGTAGACTAGTTATTACACCGGAATGCTTTGTTTTTCAAGCGTCTCTGCTGCTCTGTAGTCGTAAATCTTTACACTCATATTGTAAGAAACAATGGTCGTGTTGATGATTATGTTGCTTGTGGCCTCAGGCCTTTGTAATATATTTGTCAGAGGACGGTGCGTGGAGTTGCACTTTGAACTCTTTGAGCAGATACTGAGATCTTTTGTCTGGGCCGCTGTGCCAATGCCCCATATTCTCTAATCCCCTTTGCAAAGCACTTCATTCTATAGAATGTGAACCACCAAAATGAGAAATTATGTATTTTGACTTTCAACTTCCAATTTAGTGCCAGTGCACAGGGAGCAGTGAATATGTATTTGACTGCAGAAGTTTTGTCATTGAACAGATGATTAATGTTGTTTTTCTTCTTTCTTACAGTGCCTCTGGTGCTAGCGTTGTGGCCATTGACAACAAGATTGAACAAGCAATGGTAAGATCAATATGAACAAACTCTGCCTTGCACTTGCACAACAGCGGTGTAGCACATGAGTGTATGTGTGTATATAGACCTCATGTGTTTGATATCAGCTAATTTTTACATGTACTGTAATGTTTCTTTTGAGTAAATCAATGTGGTACTTTGGCTAGGGCAAGTTATAAAAACTAATTCTTCAAATGCTTAGGGAAGTACCTGTTATGTAAAAGCCACCTGGGGCCAAACTTGGACAGAGTGGTGCAGATGGTGCCAGGAATCTCACAAAGACAAACCTATTACAAGTCTGTCAGGACTTATTGAGAATATCTTGAGGTCAAACACACCACTTTATCACTGGAGACCTCTTAGTGCTAATTCAAATGGAGTGGTAGTAGTTGACAGCTAATTATTCTTTTAGCATGTGCTTCCAGTCTTAACCTTCCTCTCTTTCTGCAGGACCTTGTGAAAAACCACCTGATGTACGCGGTTCGAGAGGAAGTGGAGATCCTCAAGGAGCAGATCAAGGAGCTGGCTGAGAAAAACAACCAGCTGGAGAGGGAGAACTACCTACTGAAGAACCTGGCGAGCCCCGAGCAGCTTGAGAAATTTCAATCTCGCATCCCCGCAGACGTTCAGTTGGACAATCAAAACATGCAGGTGAACACGGAGCACCACCAGCAGCTTCAGATGTGCACCCACAGCTCCGGCTCTGCTGTATAAGTGGCTCTGCTTTGGGGCGAGCAGAGCCGTCGCGTACAGTAATGGACCTCCACGTTTTGACGATGAATCCTTCCGTAGGTGAAGGCGATGCATCTTGTAATTGCTAGACGGGACTTGAACAGGACTCGAGATGCTCTGAGTTAGGCGCGGTGGAATCCAGCCCGCCCTCAGATACCTAGTCTCTCTTATTAGACTAGTTCAGCACTTTGTCCAGACAGACAGGGGGACCCTCCTTAACCTGCCTAAAGCTGGACCCTCTCCAACGTAAACCGAGAGAAGGGTTCTGACTGGGCTGGCCCTGCTGACGCCATCTTGGAACTTGGGTGATCACTGGTAGAGGAGTACAAAGCGAGATGGTCCTCCGCGTTTCTGAAGAAGAGCCCCGATATGTGGATCAAAAATACAAGTGTCATGGATGTCATTGCATTTCATTACAAAGACGTACACTATAACTGCTATGTGCTTCATTTAATCACGGTAATTGACCCGCTAACGGCACAGAGGTGGAGGCTGCCTTCATTAATCTCCATAATGAGTGACACAGTGTAATCTTGTATTGTCTGCAGTTGGGGCTTGCTGCTTATGGGGGAAGTAATACTGCTATTTTTTCATGTTTTGTAAAGAAAAATTGGTTGTTGTAAATTGTAACGATCTCTGGGAACAATAGGCCATGATGTGTCCATTCTGTCTGCCTATCACTCTCAAATGTAAAAGGTTACTACATTGTATATAATGATGAAACGTCCTGATCAAATAGAAGCTAGTGAGAAGTTACTATGTCAGACGCACACTCCTGATTGTTAATGCGTCTGTGTTGATAACGACGGCATGACAACAGTGCCTGTAGTAGCAGAAGAGGGAGATTTTCACACTGAAATCTGTTGTTGTTTGCTAGCTACCAAAGACTGTTAATTCTTTTTACGATGACAGATACAACCCAGGACCATGTGTATAAAATCACAGGGAGAAGTGAGAAATTTTCTATGTTTTTTGGTAAAGATAATGGTGATGTTGCTCTGAAGTGTCCAGTGTTTGGATACAGCTGCACAATGGCAATAAACCTTATGTTTACATGATACATCTTTGTTTACTGTTTGTTATTGTTATGTCAGATTAACTCCTAAATTATCACATTTCACATAATTTAAGAAACAATTATTATTAAACACAATAATTGATCAAACATAGCACGGTAATATAATAGACCTACATTTTCAGCACTTGTATCGTAAGCTCTTCTAATGTGTTAAATGCACCACAACTGGCCATAATTCTAAGTAATGATATAAGTGATGTTATGTTATGTTTGCATAGTTACACAACAATACAATAATTTACAGAATAAAGAGCCAGTAATTATTTGACTTTTTACCCCAACTCGTGACAAATTCCCTTTATGTGAACTCAGAACACTCACATGTCACTGACACTGTCTGGTTTTGCATAACAAAACTAAGATGAAATGACTTCAAACATTTTGATAACTTATACAATATAACATTGATAATATAATGGGCAGGACCTTCCACTACTTGTATAAATACCTTTGCTACTTGTACTAATAGGGAATGATTAAATACTTACTACTGTACAATAGTACTGTAACTTATGTTAGCTGCAGGTAGAACTGCGTTACACTTCTACTAAAACAAATAATGTAAATCTAAAATACCAAATAGAAGCAAACAGCCTTTTGATGTTTGCAAGTAAAGTAATGCCAAATTTAAAGTAAAGTACTATTACTTCATTCTAAGTACTATAACCTTAAAAAAGGTATTTGTTGTGCTTCTCACTTGCAGCTCATGTAAATATTTTAAGTGTACAGTGTTTATTTTCATCAGAATGACAGGATGCTCTGATTTGAATATTCACAGAGGATTCTGCCTTGCTTCCTACAAGATCTCTATAACTAAAGTTTACAATTCAAATTTACATCTGGGTACCATAAAAGGATGCTTTTAATTTCAAGGGCTCCCTCCTTAGGCAATGGAAATATTAAACAACTGAAAAACACAGTGCCTTGGAAAAAACTTTTCCAAATTCAAAAAGTAGGTGACCACTAATAACAGTGAAACTATAAGAAGCATATAGAGTACATTGGAAAATGAAAAACAGTTGGTAGCGTTTCAGATGGTTTTGGCAGACAGTCAGTAGTCTGCGTGTAACCAGATATGTTGTGGCTTCCCCACAGAGCAGAGCAGAGTTCTGCTGGACACCTACAGACCCATAACTCAGTGCCAGTACATTCAGTATTTCCCCCCACTGCTTTGGGCTCTTCTCTTACATCACAACTCAGACTTCCTGTTGTTCCAGATCATAATAACAGGAACAATGGCAAGAAAACTTTGAATTGAAAAATCCTTGGGTTCGGCAGACAGAGGAAGAATCTGAAAACTGGAATCTAAAGTTTTTTGCAGTCTCATTTCACCTGTAGTGAGGAGAGTACACAGCCTGAAGTGGGATTATAGTGCCCCATGGGTTCTTATTAAATGAACAGTAAAGGTAATAAATAAGTACTAAATAAGCTGTCAATAATTGTAAAAATGATGGAAAGATATCAGATCATCAAGTAACATCATATTTGGCTTTCTGAGTTGGATCTGAACATGGAAACTGAACCAACCAGGTCTGAGAGAGACTAAGCCATGGATGAGGTTGTTCATTCATCCATTTACAGACAAAAACATTAATACTTGTGTATCTAAATAAAACAATGACAAAAAATGCATTCAGACCCAGCATATATCAGTCCTGGATAGCACTTGGCAAGAAGGTTCTGGGTTCAATCCCCATGTACCCATATGTTGAGCTTGTCTGCATAACTTTCCGCTGGGCACTGCAAACTTCTCCATCAACCCAAATGCACATGCCATATGCACAACAGATACAAATCTCTAGCTAAGGGAGTCCAGACCAAGACGAGCCTAAGATTTGGAGATGGAACCTTGAGTAGACGCGCGCTCTGCTCCTGAGGAGACTCAGTGGCACTGAAGTATGGGTCAAATGCAGAGGACAAATTGCCCTACGAGGAAAATTCCGAACCTTAAGCAGAGTCAGCCTGTGTACTGCTGTGGTACATGTCTGAGAAACACTGTCCTACTATAGCAGTAATCATGTTTTTTATGTTTTAGGCAGTAATAATGCTAGTTTGTTGTTGCACCCATATGTTTTTAATTGAGAGTACTTCCATTCATTATCACTCTATTAAAACTACTGCTTTTGATGACAGGTTTGAATGATGCAAATGTGGCAGACATGACAGCTCCGTATCATCTCACACATGAGTCTGGGGCTGTCTGATTTATGTCTGATTTATGTCTGATTTATGTCTGATTTATGGTTTTGTTCTAAAGCTTTGTTGTTCTATTTCAGGAGTGGGTTAGATGTGTGTGCTCGAGTTCATCCTCTGCATGTGGCTTCCATATGAAAACAACACATTCGAAATCTCCCTCCAGGTCATGTATTATAACTGGAACTAATCAGGAAGAGACAAGAGAAGCCGTCTGGTTGGTCTGTTTGCTATTGTATCAGTACATAGTTAAGAGAAGAATAAAAAACTAAACTAAACTAAATCTCCAAATTAGGTAATGACTTAACTATAAGACACTCTGGTTTGAGTATATTTATTAATTTAATCTCTAAATGTATGTCCTTGTTCTAGTAAGAAATATTTCTAACCAAGGTGTTACTTTTCATTACCATTACAGAACCAGGTCCATATAAGGTTTTCCCCGGAGACAAGAATCATGCCATGTCTTTTCATTAAGAATGTGAAGTGTGGGAATATCCAGAGGTGGGGAAAAAGTGCCGGATTCTTGCAGCGAGCAAAGTTTGTCTTGGATTAAGTGTTATGCAAGGACAAAACATCTGGTTTGGATGAGGCTTTGGAGCTGTGCTGGAAAAAGCATGCAGGGCTTAAATGTGGTGAGCATTGCATGCACCAGTATAATTTGGTCTGACTGCTTGTCATGCACATATGTACTTTGTTTATCCCCTTATAGCTGGCTCAACCCAAATATGTCACCCTAAAAGCAGACTCAGAGACACACATGCTGCAACTGTATTGCTTGCTCCTTTTTCTGGAACAGTATTTTGATGAGTTGGAAATTGTGCATGGTAAGTTACATAAGAGAAATAACAACAACATTCTTCAATAGAAAATATCATTCAAGGCATAAAAATAGCTTTGGTCTGCACAGAAACATATTGGTTTAAGATTGATCTGTTTGGGATTTCCTCACAGGCTGTGCCAAAATAAAGAATGGAAAAATGAAGTGAATAAAAACAAGATACATGAAACCTTGTGTCTGTGTAAAGTGTGGAGATGCTACAGGCTGCTCGTCCATCATTAGGACCACTTGTTGGGTAATAGTCATGAGCACCACCCATTGTCAGTTCCACTCATAAAAGGTCAATGTGTGTTTTCATCTTTTATGTCACTTCTAAGAATGTTAAGTCCAAAAGTCTTGATCAATATGCAGCACGGCCTTCGTAAACCAAACAAAATGTGAATTTAAAGGCATTGTACCTGCCTATCAAATAGCACTGGACTCACATTTAGTCCACATTTCATGTGGAAAAAACACATTCCTCAGATAGAACGTACGTCACACGTGAACTGCTGTGAGACATTTTACCTCAAGGAGACGTTTAGTCTGGTCTTTGGTTTTACATTTTGTACTTTATTTCTGAGCAAAATACTTTCACCTTGACTTATGAGAGATGAATGAACTCAGAAGTTAATTCCTGGTATTTTTGCTCAAGGCTTTATCACAGCATTTGATTTGATGTGCAGCATTACTGAGCTGTGGTAGACATCAGATACAGATTTGTCTGCAGTACCTCATGTCATAAGACAGGTGTACAGTGCAGAATTAGTTATGGCACTTAGTGCAGATCTGCAAAAACAAATGGTCTAATCCTGTGGCATGATAATGCTTGAATACTTAATCCGTTAGTGGGTTATTTAAAAGTTTGAGATAACACTTTTTGCAGTGTGAGAGGGAATATACTGAAGCTCTTGTTTGCATGCATGATCTGAAAGCGTGCAGAAATGTGACTGACCAGACATCTTATTCCTGAAGACAAAAGGTCATGACCTTTGGGGTTTGAGTTTATGGTGATCCTCGAGTTCCTGGTACCACGGCCCAACAGGAGGTTAGACTCTCTTTGAAGCACCGCAGGCACCCATAGGAGCATGTGACATCACAGGGTCATAGGGCACGGATAGTTGCATAAGCAGAAAATGAAAGAAATCTAACCTGCACTTCCAATACATCTGATCATATGACAAAATGACCATCAGATGTGAAGACTCTGCAGGCTGTTTGATGTCTGTGGATTATTCATGGTACACACAGTCCACCACTGTCTCAAGTTGTGTTTCTGAGAACAGTTCTGAACAGTTTGGTTGACCTCATAAAGCTTATGGCAACTGCTGACACTGTAATATAATAACTGTGATATCCCTAAAAACCTGCTGAAGCATTTGCAGTAAGAAGCTGTTGCAAAACGTCCACCTTCAGGATGTATTTGATATTTGCCCTGCACTACAAATAGACAACACCAGTTTATGGCACATAGGGGTAAAGAGCTTATGTAAGGCTTCATTGTGGTGTGTTTGAGTGACTGTGGCCTTTAGAGGAGGAATCAGCTTCAACCTCTCCTCTTTAGCTTTGTGTCAAACAGCAGTGAGAGGACGTCAGCACAAATAAACTCCACACACATGTCAAAATAAAAATGTTATATAGATGGTTAATAAATTATTTCCTTGTTGCAAAGTCTGTTCTGTTCATTTGTTTGACAGTTTGTGCATTGTAGCGGCTGCAGCATAAAAAGGTGCAATTAACATTGTGAGAGCTTCTTTGTACAACACAACAAACTGATCTGCCTCATAAAAAAGTCCATGTTCTTTCTACATAAAAAACATTGTTTACATGATCAAATTTACTGTTCCAAACCAGGATGGCCTGTCCACACGGGTCTTATACCTCTGATTAATTGATCATTACTTTGGAAATGTGTGTGTGTGTTACAGTTGGTTAGTCATACATGCGTGACAACATGTGACAAATGACCCTTTAGTCATATGAGTAAAAACTAAGCAGCAACTCACCACTGTTCAAGAGATGTTCCCCTGTGTGGGTTAAAAAGAACAGACTTTTTATAGACTGATTACACAGGGTCAGGGTAGGTCAGACACTTTGGCCAATACTATGTTATAATGTTGTTTCCTAATCAAAAACATGCCTGAACTTGTGTCTTGTTTTATTCACACATGTTTAACACACAAACTCTGCACACTTAGACTGAGTCTTTTTCTCAAAGTGAAAATATCTTTTGCTATCATGTGGTAGGTAATACAGGAAGTGCTCCACTGTGTTTTTAAACTCCAAACACCTTTATTATAATCATTTAGATGATTTCAGCCTTGGAATTGCCCATCTCTACTGAGCTAAAAGTAAAAGTAGCTGTTAACTTGAAAACTACTTTATGACATCACAAGATAGAAAAGAACATTTTGAACTTTGAAGATGTGAACAGAATAAAGGATTAAATAAATGTGTGAATGAAGCAAAGCACAACTTCAGATATGTTTTTTTAGAAGGTAACACAATTATAACATGACACTATTTTGTATAATGTAAGATATTTAATGAATATGAATATAACAGGTTTTTGGTATTATTAATAAGTCGGTTGTTTTCATTCAGGTTCCCGTGGGCCGACACCTGCCTGCCCCAGGATGACATCTCTCCTGAAGTAAGCGCTGTGTTCTCAGAGTTTTACAGCCTTCTCAGGTTTTCCGGTTTTGTGAACTTAACAAGGCCTTATTTACTACCATTTTAAGATGTCCCCAGCTGTGCGCACCCGCTGTAGATCACACAACATTTGCCAGCCAGTCTTTATGTTCTACCATTGGCAGCTGTGGTTATGTCTTAGTAAGGCCACCCTTGGCTTTTATATTGTTTCTGGTCTATTCCATGTGATTCTCTGCAGATGGAGGTTTGGGAAAACAAAAACATGCTTCTGCCTTATACATGGTTTTGTAATGACCCTAACGTGTTATTCTAACCTGAGATCATGATGTTGTCTTGTCGCTACAGGTGATCTGGGTTTACGTCAATGTAAATGTGCAGAAGGTAGAAGTGCCCTTGAGCTCCCAAACAGCACGAACGAACCGTCACTCACAGAGACAGTGACACAGACACAGAGAACTTTATCTGATGAAACATAATTTACTGCTGAGTACAGTGGATGAGGACAGTGTGTCAGATTTAACATAAATATTTTTGTCCTTTAAAGCAGTAAGCACTTTTCACTGACATGGAATTTGGTCCCTTATTCACTGCCTAAATAAATAAAATAAAAAAGCAGATTGTAAAGTTTAGTGACAAAAACTGTCGAAACAATCAGATTCAAAATATGTGAATTTTCCTTTTGGATATTTCTTATGAAAGTACAAACTGGCTCCTGCCCCCTATATGAGAGTCACAGACAGGGGCCACATCCTAGAATACGCGTAATATTCATTCTGTATGTAGCCTATACTAGTATATGTTGGAAATCTGTGTATTTCAGGTTCCTTGACGTTGGCCATGTTTACAGTGTGTGTGCTGACAGTCCTGTCGATCCATCTGATCACATGCTGCCACAGATCGCAGCCTCTCCATCAGTAAATCATGTCTTCGGGGTTTGGTGGATTGAAGTGGCGGTAGCACAGACCCTTCAGACCCTTCAGTGGAGACGCTCACAGCTGCTCGGTCTCCGGTGACACAAAGGAGACAACAAGCTGTTAGAGAAGTCACCCAGAGTAAGACACACCAGCTCCACTGTCAGCGCTCAGGCACTTTTCTAGAAGGACATGGGGCAGCGCATAGAGTACATAGTGTGACAGTCACCTCTGCACCCACTGAAATAACTGAACACGCAGCCAGCTCAACATATGGGATCATGTCACGTCACTTTAATCTGGGACGTGCCTTTATTTATAAATATACACATAGGGCAAGGTTCATGTTTTTAATGCTAAACTCTACTGTCTCGTTCAGCTTTGCATAATAATATGTGGTTTACATGTGCTTGGTCATTTATGTTTATGGTATTGATATTATTCATATTCTCTCTTATAAAGATACTTGTACGATCAAATGGAATGTGTACCTTATAGTAAATTACTTTTTTTTTTTTTTTTTTT
>KN501999.1:4620-20422 GCA_000787155.1 Scartelaos histophorus | reverse complement strand
CCTCAAAAGGAGCTTAAAAAAAACACTTTCTCACTGTGAAAGGGCTTGCTTCTCCACGGATCTCATCTGTAACTCGGACCTAGTGGTGTCTTGTCTGTTTGCTTGGCTTAATTTAAGATTAATTCCATTGAAAACAAAACATTAATTCATTGGACAACCCTATATTACAAATCATTTTTCTCTGGTTCTCCTCGAGGTTTCTCGGTTTTTTTCCTACTTTTTGAGTTTTTCCTTGCCGAAGAAGGAGGGTCTAAGGACAGGAGATGCTGGGACAATTATCCATTTACTGCTTGTTGTTGGACATTCTGTATTTTTGAATTATTAATTAATTATTAAATTATCCATTTGCTGCTTGTTGTTGGACATTCTGCATTTTTGAATTATTAATTAATTATTAATTATTATTATTATTATTATGTTTCTTATTCTGCTTCATTCTCTGACATCTCTGTTTGCTAAATTAACAATTTTGTGAAGCCCGCCGAGCTAACTGTTGTAATTTTGGGCTATACAAAAATAAATTGAATTGAATAACAGGCCCGTCGACAGAAATTTGGGGGCCCCGGGGCAAGAATCCTCACATGGGGCCCCCTTCTCTAAAATGAATAGGTAGATATTCTAGTTCTGAGCCTTTTTCTCTCCCTGTTGACTCCCCTTTTTTCTTTTTTTTTTTAAACCACGTGACCCTATAATTGCTGTATATTTGATGTCAGCCAGAGCAGCTAAAGTATTAACAGAATTACATTATAATCACTATTACATCTTTGCCTACATTTCCACGGGCCAAAACATGTGCGACGTATCATCGCTCTATCGCAGTCAGTCGTCGTGTTTCCTCTGGTGCTTTTTAATGGTAGAAATTTATCTCAAATGAATGTTCGCTCCCTCTCTCCTCCGAGACGTACTGTACTGGGGAACTGTGTAACATTATTTATTCAATCTAATTTCACATCCTCTTTCTGCATTCGTTTTCCTGCCTGCTTCCTATTTGTTTGGCCTGTGGCTCTGTCCTCTTCCTCTCTGCTCCTCATCCCCTTCTCCTCTTCCTCTCTCCTGATACTGTAGTCGTGTCCATGATGTAAACTGGTGTAATGGTAACTCCATGGGGAAACCAGTGCTATAAAACATATTTGAAAAAGGCAATTTGAGGTAACCTGTAACTCTTGTTCCTAACTATTATTTTATATGTGAATGATTTGGTAAAAATATACGACTGTGATTTAGATTTGCATTTTATGTTTTAATAGTAGAATTCTGTTCAAAGTTCACATTTTAAACGCTTCCAAGAAATGACAAAAAGATGTGAAAGATAATTTGTTTCATCAGATTTCTCGCTTTGAATTTTTGTAACTGGAAAAACATGTTTGAATTGTCTTTGTTCTGAATTTTAGTTGCTGTGTGTATATTTCACGTTCAGTACAAATATATTCAAGCTCTCACATTCAACTGTAAAAATTCAGTGTAAAATTCTCAGTAAAAAAAATTCACTGGGATGATCCAAGATGCCAAGGCAGAAGCAATCGATCCAAAGTGGTCCGATCTAATTTAATAACAAACAGGAAGTGGCGCAATGAAGCGTCTGATTGGTCAGAATTTGCCTCATCCAAACCTCAAACCCCGCCCACTGATGAGAAAAGCCGATAGGAAACAGCCTCCATCCTCCTCACTCACTCTGGATCGATTGCTTCTGTCTTGACATCTTGGATCTTTGCTACGAAATTTTTCACTGCGAATTTTACAAAATTTTTTGACAAACTAATACAAGAATCACATTTCAGAACATGCGTAGATCTAAAGTTAGCAGTTTTCACACAGAATAAGACAAGAGATTGTGCTGTTTTTTGTAGCTCTTCTGATTTGCTAATTCTGATTCTGCGAGTCGTTTTGTAGTCCTAATATGTGATTTGAATTAGCCCTGAGGCCACCAGGTGTGGCCAGGAGGAGCTACTTTCCCCCACAGGGAAAAACTCCCCAGTAAAATAGTTCTCACATGTCTGTGAGTCTGTGTTTGTGTAATCTCACATGTTTTGTCCAATTGTGCTAAAATTTTAATCACTAATGCATGATCTGAGTCTGAGTATAATGCACTATAAAGTATCTGAAAAGCTAACTCTATAGCGAACTATCTATTTGATCTGATTTGTATTAAACTTGAAGAATACATTCTATGCAAGAAGCAAACAGCTATATTACAGACATAAGTAATTTGAGGCTTGACCAGCAGGGGCACAATGACTCCTAATGAACATTTAAAGGTGCAATATGCATCTTCTCTAAAGGACGAGCTGTGGGCCTGGGCAGCTGTCGGGAAGACAGAATGTTGTGCCGAGGTGGTCACGAGTCCTCTGCGGTCGTGTGGGAGGGGCGTGTGCACCGGGGCAAGAGCCATCATCACCACGAGTGACTTTAATTTGTGATTTTTCTTCTAGATCTTGAGCAACAGGAAAGGCCTGCTGCCCGAGCCAAACATCGCCCAGCTGCTGACCAGTATGACCAACCCAGCCGCCCTGCAGATCCTGATGAGGCCGTACAGCACTGGCAAAAGAGGAGGTGAGAACTGCTCACGTTATTATGTAAAATACTGATTAGCAATCTGTGGTAAAGGTAATTCTGAATTTAAAACTGACGATATTCTGTCTTCAGTTTTAAATTCAGAATTAGCCGTGGTTTCTGACAGACAGGAGATCTTGTTTAGCTGCGTTACATGTTTTGAAGTAAGATAAGATAAGATAAGATTTGCCTTTATTAGTCCCACAGTGGGGAAATTCCAGTGTTGCAGCGCACAGTTCAAGAACAGCAGGAAAATGGGAACATGCGATAAAACAAGATAATAAATAATGGCTTAAAATAATTTAAAAATAGACTCTCAGTATATTATAATGGTATTTAAGTAATATGACGATGTTTAGTCGCCAAAATGACATTAAAAATCACAATCGGATTCTTACTACAAACTAATTCTCACTTGATAACTGTCCATGAGTGAGTGACAGGCGGATTTAACCAACCACAGTGAAGAGTGAACTGTCAGAAATACCGAAAGTAGCTGTAGATAAAGACAGTAAAAGGTTATTTAGTGAATTTTACTGACCCCCCTCACTTATGTTAATGGAAAATGAAATAACCTGTGTGACCTATGAGCATAAATAAATTAAAATGGTTGTGTTTAAAGCATCACGGTGTAAAATTTCAAATGGAGGGTACATAATATGGCATTAAATTTATCTTTCCACATCGACAAACTCATCCACCCCTTTCCTTAATACAACTTTGTAGAACTAAGATACTTTTTCACTGTTCTCTGATACTTGAAGGTACAATACGTAACTGTGTATCGTGTCACTTGATTGAATGCACAAGAGATAAGTTTAATGCCATATCTGGAACATTCTCAACAATGGAGAGAAGCAGGTTATGAAACCCCAGACAGAAAAGTGACACAGTGAACCTTTAATAAAACACAAAGCCTGTTCTTCCATTACCCATTATTACGTCTCATTATCTCACCCCGGCCGAGTCTCGGTTCCAGTTAAACCCTGATATCCTCCCAGACGCCGCTCCACAGTTCTTATCTAATCACCAGGTCCATCGCAGGTTACACGCTGATCCAGTCTTCGGCGCAATCACCTCGTCGTTATTTGATGAATGGCTAATCAGGTATTAAAATGAAACCTGGTGACGTTGGCAGAACAAATGAGTGCAGGAAGCAGCCGGGGTGGAGGAGTGTGGCGGAGAGAGGGGAGCTCTTAAAGAAGCGCACGTACAATTAAAGTCTAAAATTAGCAGCTTGATTAAATGTTAAACTTTCTCTTTACCTATTCTGGAAGCTAGCTTTTATTAGCCGTGACGGTTTGCTGCGTTTATTACAATGGAGCACGCAGGCACTAGGGCTGAACGATTTGAGAAAAAAAAAAAAATGGAGTTGTGATTTTAATTTTGAGCATTGTAGTTTATCTTTGTTCAAAAAAAAAATTGAAACTAAGGCAAGAATCATTTTTCAGATCTAAACTAACTGTGGCACATTTCAACACATTTACATTTAATATTATGTTTAATAAATATAAACCGCAGGGTCAACAGAATAAAAATATCATCATTTTGTGTGTTACTTTTGTAAAAATTGCAGTCTTTGTGTTAAACTTAAAATTTTAGGGTATTACAAAGGCAGTTCGTGCAACCTGCAGTTTTATTTATGCAAAATCAACACTTAAAAGCTTCATAATGGTTTTCCCTCATCAAAAATATGTCATCCATGCATGTTTGAGTAATTTATTTTTCTAATTCTCCATGAATATATAAAAAAATTACACAAAACAATACACTACAACGTCACAAACCTGATGTGCTGTGCGTTCCATTAGCCGAATGCAAGGTAATGGGATAGCGCTCTGAAGGTGGAGTAACTTAGCATGGAGAGCAAAGGTAGATGGGACTTATAAAACGTATAAAACGGGTCAATACGCTGTTTTCTGCTAACGTAACATTTTCAAACCCACGAAAGGCTACATGCTGATTTAAATATGTTAGCCGTTAGCCGCTAATACCCCATAGAAGTGTAATCCCGCCTCTTTTAAATCACTGTTATGCTCTATGTACATTTAGCTGCACGTCATATATCACTAACACTGCAGCAGCATCAACAAGTGTACTTTTTGCTGCCCAATAATAGCTTTTTGAAAACATATTTGAGCTTTGAGGCCTTTATCGATCGCTGTATTCTTGTTTGGAGAAGGTGTGCCCCGTAGTGTGCCTGTCCCAAAATGACAGATCGTGTTGGCATTTGATTTGCCGTCACCGTCAACCTCCTTGGGGCCCAAACTTTGATTAATAGTTTGTTGGAAAAATGTTAAGACTTGTCAGATATGGATTTTTCCGCCAATACTGATGTCCGAAGTTCGTCTCGCGGTTGTGGCCAATTAACCTAGATTTTACGATGCAAAAGAGACGCCCAGACTGAAGTGCTCCACCTTGTGATGTCACGTGGTGATACAGGAAGTGCTGAACTGTGTATTTAAACTCCATACATGAAATTTAAGAAAAAATACAGAAAAATACCAAATACTTTTTGCCTTGTAATGAAGAAACACCCAATTAAACATAAATAACTGTTGTATCTTGGCCTAATTACTATATCAGCTTATTGATCAATACATTTGGGGGTCAATAATTATTTTTCTTTGTACTTGTGAAGAACTTTTTGATATTTTTGTGTACTGTGATCAAATTCGAGCTGTGCAGGGTTGAAAAAAAAAAGTTTATGGCTTGTAATAGATAAAAACAAACTACTAAACCACTAAACTAAGTGTTTCGTTCAAGATTTTTATGTTCATGGCATAAATTAGTTTCAATATTATAATTAATTGTCTATATTTTCTACATTAATATATCATACTTTATTTAAAATGTGTTTAACAGATTTAATTGTATCTTATCATGACCTGATCCTGGTTATGGTAGTATATCTATCAAATCACACCGCAAAAACATTTAATTTTGTTAGAAACTATTTAAATTTAAAATATTCATCTGGAAAACCTGTTCTCCCTCCTCCTCTTACCTGGCCTGGCTTCAGTCTCACCTCTCTGCTCTTTTTCTAACAGCCCAAAGCTGCCAATTTCTTTGCAATACTGGAGAGATTTTTGCCACTTTATGTAATAACGTAAGATTTGAGCTGCAAAAGGTCGAATAAATAACATCTATGACTAATTATTGGGTAATTCTTCTATTTGTAGCAGCTCAGGCCTTTTAATGACACAATATAGTTAAAAATGTTAGAATAAATAAATAATAATGTTAGAATAAATAACATCTATGACTAATTATTGGTTATTTTTTCCATTTGTAGCAGCTCAGGCCTTTTAATGACACAATATAGTTAAAAAGTTGTGATTATCTTGACATTATCCAGTGATATCAAGTGGTTTCAGTATTATCAAATCAAATCACAAATGGAAACTTTAAGTAATAGTATAGATTTAATTTTTTTACACTGTTCTTCATGTTGATTTATGCATTTGTGTTTGTTTTGCAGGAAAGTTCGGTCACCACAGCAGCCTGCCGTTCCTCAGACCCCCCCTCACCACTGCTCTGCTCACGCTGGGAAAAGCCCACCAGGTGAGAGCCTCTCCACACAACCACTCATTTTGTTGCACTGCTCGAGAGGAAGCACTCAGGCTAAAATGGCTCCTGTTCTGCAGCTCTGAGTAACTTGTTTTTTTGTTTTTTTTTTGGCTTGTTAATCTCTCTTAATTTCAGTTTAACTTTGTGTAATCACAGAGCATCCCAAAATTTATGTTTGATCAACAACAGACAAACAGATTAACCAACATTCACATGAAATCCCATTCAAAAACAGCCAGTGGGAAAAGTTAAGATCTATATTTACCGTATTTTTATAAGGCGCATCTAAAATCACTACATGTTCTCAAAAATCAACAGTGGCCTTATAATCCAGTGGCCTTATGTATGACCTTTGGTTGTGTTTAACCTCCAACCGATTTGATGTTGTAACAATAATACCTTATACCTAATAGTATATTAGTGGGCGAGTCAGGAGGAGTAATATGTTGGCCACATATAGGGCGACTGTGCAACATACCGGTAGTTCTGCTGTGTGCTGTACAAGGACCCAAAATGCACCTGTTAAGAGACATGCACCATGCAGATTTCAGGTTTTGTATTTTAGTGTTAAAACTGAACAATGTTGAGAGGGATCCGGGCATGTTTGATGCCCAAATCACCAACTGTTAAACTTGTATTTTTGTGTTAGCTACAACTGAGAGTTATTGTAAATGACCTGAATAAAGTTCGATTTATCCGACACGCGTTTTGTTTGTCTTATTGCGCCTTATAATCCGATGCTCCTTATGTGTGGACAATGACACAACTGACATATTATTTGATACTGCGCCTTATAATCCGGTGCACTTTATAGGCCCAAAAATACGGTAGACTATTAATTCACAAATAACAAAATATGTTATCTTTTGAGTGGTCAAAAGTAACATGAAGTCTATAAATATAAAGCTGAAGCCCATAAAAACATACAGTATTTTCCAAAGCAGGAAAAGTCAAGAAGGAAAAGTACTTACAAAAAATATATCAAATACTGACTCTTTATTGTATGCACTGATTTTTAGATCTTCTACTGCGATTAAAGTGACCCGTACTTCAAAGAGGTTCATTTGATCTTCCAATATTGTCCAATAAAGGTTCTTTTTCTTCATCCTTCTTCAAAATAGTCAATAAAGTTCAACCCAACGACTGTTCTAAACCATAAGGATGGGACGAAATCTGGTCCCTCAAGATCCCACGAGACAAAATTCCCGTAAGATATGAAGAGAAAAATGATCTCTTGGGGATTTTTCAATTTTGCCTTGGATAAAAATTGGGTTTACTTTGCCGAGTAACTCCTGAACGACCAAAAAGCAATGTTACGACAGCAAAACTATTACATTAAATACAAATTGTGAACAAAATGGCACCGAGGTTTCTTTATAAAATATTAAAACCTCATTAAAAGCCTCTGAATCTCGTGCAGATCTTTAATTATCATGCAGTAGTATCTAATCGTAACTCGCTAATAAACCTGCATGTCTTTTTTCTTTCTTTCTCAGAGCGCCATGATCGGGAACGGCCTGGTCCTTCAGAACCTGTTACACATGCAGCTCGCCCAACAGCAGCTCCTTCACATCAAAGACAAGCGCGTGACCTCCGTAAGCATCTCTATACGCATCCATACGTGAATTAGCCATTAGCCATTAGCATAGGTTAGCCGGGAGGGTCCCACGTCTTTGCCCCGCCAGCCAAACCCCCTCCCTTCTCTCCCTAATGAAGCCAAACCACCAGGAATCATGCAAACTAATTACGTATTTCTGCGTAAGAAGAGGTCCTGAGGTGAAAAAAAACAGCACCTCTTTTCCATTTGCATATTTTGCATTTAAATGTCTCTTTATTTATTACAAATGTCAAAGGAAAAGTCATCGTTGTTCTTCTAAAGGTCCTTGTGAGATTCTTGTGAGGTTTTAATCACGCGAGAGCTTGAAAAACATACCTGGATTTGTGTTTCGTTTCACATTTTTGCGTAATCCTGGAATGTTCGCTGTCAAAACTCAACTCCAGGTTTTTTTGTTTCGATCAGAAAATAGCGTAATCTCAATTTAATCCATTTTTGAATTTAAAATCTTTCCAAGAACATGTTGCTGCAAAGGAAAAAAAAGCAGAGACAGAATGCATTTGCTCTTTCACCCATAAATAATGAATTATTGATCGTTATTTCTCGCCCGTCGTGGCTTCTTCTTTCTGTTTGTATGTGTGATCAGGTCTCCAGTCTTCTCGGGGACCCTTCCAAGCTGCTGATGCACAAAGCCCTGTCTCTGAGGCCTCCGGGGCTGCTGTCTCTGGGGAAGGGGCTGCTGGGAGACTCCCCTTCAGGTGAGACACGGGGGGGGGCTCAGGCGGCGCAGTGGAACGGTGTTTAAAAAGCAGACATGTGGGAAATGAATGCGGCTGAACTATTTTAGAGCTGCACCGGGTTCCGACAGAGAAGATATGTGTGCGAAACATCAACTATCTTTAGTGCATTCAGATTATACATTCAGTTTGTACAAAAAAGTGAAAATCTTGTGGTATCAGGTGTAGGTTTGGTTCACTACGTTATGGATCGCCTATAGTTAAGAACAATAAAAAAAGGTAAAAACACAATACAAGAGTAGCAGCTGCGATTTCTTTTCCTAATTTGAGGAGACGTGATTCGACTTTCAGATCTAAACTAACTGTGGCTCATTTCCTTGCTGTACTAACACATTTACATTTAATATTATGTTTAAGCAGGGTCAGCAGAATAAAAATATCATCATTTTGTATGTTACTTTTGTAAAAATTGCTGTCTTTGTGTGTTAAACTTAAAATTTTAGGGTATTACAAAGGCAGTATGTGCAACCTGCAGTTTTATTTATGCAAAATCAACTCTTAAAAGCTTCATAACGGTGTTTCCTCATCAAAAATATGTCATCCATCCATGTTTGAGTAATTTCTTTCTCTATTTCTCCACGAATATATAAAAATATTACTCAAAAAATACACTACAACTTCACAAACCTGATGTGATGTGTGTAAAACGTGTAAAACAGGTAAATTGGCTGTTTTCTGCTAATGTAACATTTTCAAAACCACGAAAGGTTACACGCTGATCTAAATATATTACGTGTTGTGCAATTTTGAAGGCAGATGTGTCAGATCGTAACCACCAAACGATAGCAGCCAATAAAACAGAGCGTCAGGGCACAACACAAAGGGGGATATAGCAAAAATAAATACTTTATTACTCACCTCTCATAAAGCGGTAAATTTAAAGAGCAGCCTCTCATCCTTATTATCCATAGAAATTATCCCCCGCAAATAATGACATCCAGTCCACAAAATCGTGCCATTAATCCAGTTTGAGGCGTTTTTTGAAAGTAAAAAGGCGAAAGTAGTTCCTCACATGTGTCTGTTTACACACGGATCGAGGTGAAGCTGCAGTTGAGCGATAGTGACTCTACTTTATCTGCAATCTTTAAAAATGATGTATCTGAAGTATTGCACCACATTTCACAAATAATAATAACACAGTTTTGACTTGTATCTAAACTAGAAGTGCAGAGCTTTGATCTTTCAACACTTAAGAGTCTCAAAGCGAGTGGTTTTACTTTAGATAGGAAATTGTTTTAAGTCTCATAAGGTTCTCCTTGTATCTGTATGTGCTTTTTGTCGCACGTTTAAAAATCCTTTAAAACCAAAAATTCCTGTAGTGTGTAGCGGCCTTAAGACAGAAGAGAATTCAAGTAAAATTTGCTCTTAAATAATCCTATATTACACAAAATTGACTCTTGTGAGCTTTTGACCACATTATAATGTATAATATACCTCCTCAAAAAAATACACAGCAAAAATAAAAAAAAATAAAAAAAAATTCAGGGTAATATATTGTTTTAACACAAAAAGTGTTATTTTAACTATTCAAAGTTAAATGGGGGTCAAGTTGGGGTTATTTGTCTGTGTTGATATGGCTGAAGTTTAATTTAATTTAAGTTTATTTAATTTAATTTCCACTAGTGTTAATTCAACTTCCCTTAGTGTTAATTTGGCACCTTCCACCACTTCACACTCCTGCTAGAGAAGATCCATTCGCCCCAGTTTTGTACATAATTTCTTCTTAAATGAACTAAAATAAAACGTCAAAATAAATCACCTCTGTGTGTAGTTTAGCTAAATCAAGATAACCCGACAAAATGTGATCTGTTTCCTCTCAATATGTTAATATAACTCTTGATTTCGGGGTTAAACAGGAAATTTGGTCCAGTGTTACTTAATTAACATTTCCAAAAAATATTAAATTAACTCTAGAACAGATTGGACTCACATAAAACCTGTAAAAATGTTCAAATTGATTCTGTGAGCCAGTCAATTTTAACACTCGAGTTTTGTTTTGTTTCATTCTCCCATATTTAACAGATAAATCTTTCATATTTTGGCTGCGTTTTATGACATCACGAGGTGGAACGGAGCATTTTGAGCTTTGGAGACGTACACAGACTCATAAAACACAGCTCCAGGTATTTTATTTTATTTTTTAGGAGGTAACAATTCCAAGAAAAGCCCACAAAAGTCGATTTTGCGCAATATAAAACCTTAAACTCAAACCATAATCACATGAAGCTGTAAACAAGGGCTTTATCTTCAAACATTCACTTTTACTTTTTTGTTTTTGCCACGTTCTTCACTTTTAAACACTCTCTATAGAATATCCCTTTCAGCGCGGAATAATTACCTTGTCTATGTGAACTCTTTATTATTCATGCTACAATGGTGGACTCGCACTCAAATAATACTACGCTCAGTACTAATTATTTTAAAAACATCTTTGTAGTGGCCGTTGACCTTTAGAGCGACAGAAGCCACACACACTCGTTCACTTCATAAACACAAGAGGATACGACACATTTACAATTCAAATGTCCAACTGCATTAGTCGTGTTTAAAATTCAAATTATATATGAGCAACAAAACTCGGTCTGTTTGGTCTATTTCCATTTATATGTCTCTTAAATGGTCCATATTAATATTAGGACATGTTTGAATGTTGTTTCCTCATTAAAAACACGTCCAGAGTTGCATTTTTGTTTGTTTAATTCATTAATTTATGTATTTAACGCTAAGTTTTTACGTTTTATTCAGTAAAAATGGGGAATTCTACAGCTTAAATTATCCAAATGATGAAAGTGAAGGACATCACAAGGTGGAAAAAAGTGTTTTTAGTTTGAGCTCAGCCTAAATGCGTAAGATTTTTGTTTTAAAAATGTGCAAATGAAACAAAACGCAACTCCAGGTCTGTTTGCGATGAAGAAACGTTATAATATAGATCAGAAAACGGCGTAATATGAGCGCTTTAATACACTGCTCCTCAGAGTATAGTGGGATTTTATCTTAAGACTTATTAGAACTGATGGTTGTAATGCCCCATGGAGTCATTTGTCACTGGAATATTGAATTTCTCTTTAGTGCTGTTTATCATTGTGGGTGTTCGCTTTGGGTTTGGCTTCTCTGCATCACACATTTCCCTCTTTTGTACAGCACAAAACAAATACAATTTTTATTTTAAGGGCAAATTTGAACTTACTGTGACAAAATATGTGTTGCTGGCAAATTAAGATCTTATAATAATTTAATTTTAAGGGTTTTTATTATGCTATTTGTGATCTATATAATGTATCCTCTTCCTGGAGTTGTGTTTTGTTTCATTCTGTGGTGTCATGTCATATTATAGGAAGTTCTCCACTGTGTTTTTAAACTCCCTACTCCTTCACTAGATAATTTGGATGATTTTGAACCTAGAATTGTAAATCTCTATGGAACAAAAGGAACAAAAGGAGCCGTTAACTACAAAACTACAGCTTCAACTGGGGCGTTTTGAGCTTCCGAGATGTAGACAAACTAATAATGCAGGGTTAAAGCCGTCACACACGACTGGATTTACCAGTCTTAAATGATTTTTGAATGTGAGACAAAAAGCACACAGGATTTTACGAGACTTAAAATGTCTGAACGCAAAGACCGCAGCGGGATATGTCTGTGTAAATAGGCTATACAATTATAAGTACGACCAATAATCAGAGCATTGCGGTTGTTGTTTAGATACAAGTCAAAACTGAGTTAATATTATTTGTGAAATGTGGTAAATATTGATACCGTGCACAGGAAGTAGAATCATTATCGCTAATCTGTGGCTGAAAACTACAGCTTCAACCGGGGCGTTTTGAGCTTCCGAGATGTAGACAAACTAATAATGCAGGGTTAAAGCCGTCACACACGACTGGATTTACCAGTCTTAAATGATTTTTGAATGTGAGACAAAAAGCACACAGGATTTTACGAGACTTAAAATGTCTGAACGCAAAGACCGCAGCGGGATATGTCTGTGTAAATAGGCTATACAATTATAAGTACGACCAATAATCAGAGCATTGCGGTTGTTGTTTAGATACAAGTCAAAACTGAGTTAATATTATTTGTGAAATGTGGTAAATATTGATACCGTGCACAGGAAGTAGAATCATTATCGCTAATCTGTGGCTAAACAGACACACGTGAGGAACTACTTTGCCTTTTTACTTTTAAAGAACATCTCAAACTGGAGTAATAATTCATTTTGTGGACTGAATGTCATTATTTGTGGAGGATATTTTCATTTTATGGATAATGTGGATGAGATGCTGCACTTTAAATTTAGCACTTTACGAGAGGTGAGTAATAAAGTCTTTATTTTCGCTATATCCTGAGTTTGTATCTTGCGTCTCTGTGTGCATCACTCCTCTGCCCATGACGCTCTGTTTTATCGGAGCCTTGCTGATGCTCAATTTTTTGTATCGATTGCATGAACTTTCTCCATCTGATTTAAAATGTGCAAGAAGTAGTTTCCTGATTGATTACATTGCATTTAAATTTTCATTAGAAATACTTTAGATACATGCACAAATGTTGAACCTGATTATTTATGTTGGTTACTAGACCCAAGAACTCACTGTATTACAAAAATCTGCATAATAACCATATTAACTTTAGCATCCCCCATCTTTTTGAAATATCATTGGTCTGTAGATGGTTTTCAGATTTAAAATGTGATGCTTTCGTAGAATTTTCTGCATGGATTAGACGGTACTTTGCCATGAAATATCCAAAAGGTAATCTTGCAAGTGAGTGCACCTTAGATCTCACTGTATTACAACAAAAATCCACATTTTAACCTCTTTAACTCCTCCATCTGTTTGAAATATTGTTGGTCTATTGATGGTTTTTTGATTTAGAAGGTCATACTCTCAGATAAGGTGCACGAGACAGTTTTCCTGATTGATTATATTGCATTTAACTGAAATAGGTACGTGCACAAATGTTGAATCTGATTATTTATGTTAGTAATTAGACAAATAACCTCACTGTATTACAAACATCTTCATTTTAACCATATTCAATTTAGCCAACCCCCATCTGTTTGAAATATTGTTGGTTTATAGATGATTTTCAGATTTAAAATGTGATGATCTCATATTCCCAGATGCAAAAGACAATTTTCTCTATTGATTACACTGTTCTTTTCCATGAACTATCCAAAAGATAAACACACTACAAATGTTGAACCTGATTATTTCTGTGAGTGCACCCCAGAACTCACCGTATTACAATAAAAACCTGCATTTTAACCTTATTAACTTCCCCCATCTGTTTGAAATATCATTAGTCTATAGATGTTTTTTAGATTTAGAATGTCATACCCCTAGATAAGGTGCAAGAGACAGTTTTCTCTATTGATTACGCTGTACCTTTCCATGAAATATCCCAAAAGCAAAAGCAATACAAATGTTGAACCTGATGATTTCTGTGAGTACATCCCAGAACTCACAGCATTACAACAAAAATCTGCATTTTAACCTCATTAACTTGCTCCATCTGTTTGAAATATTGTCGGTCTATGGATGGTTTTCAGATTTAGAGTGATGTCATCCTCTCAGATCAATTGCGACAGAGAGACAGATTTCCCGATTGATTACATGGCATTTAAAATTTTCATTAGCAATAGGTGCATGCACAAATGTTGATCCTGATTATTTATGTTAGGAATTAGACCAAAGAATTCACTGTATTACAAACATCTGCATTTTAACCATATTCTTTTTAGCCAACCCTAATCTGTTTGAAATACTGTTGGTCTGTAGATGATTTTCAGATTAAAAATGTGATGATGACAAAGTGCAAGAAGCAATGTTCTCTATTGATTACGCTGTACTTTTCCATGACTTATCCAAAAGGTACACGCAACGCAAATGTTGAACCTGATGATTTCTGTGAGTCCACCCCAGAAATCTGCATTTTAACCTTATTAACTTTCTCCACCTGTTTGAAATATCATTGGCCTATAGATGGTTTTCAGATTTATAATGTTATACTCCCAGGTGCAAGAGACACTTTTCCTAATTGATTACATTGCATTTAAAATTTTCATTAGAAATAGGGACGTGCACAAATGTTGATCCAGAATTCTGCAGAAATCTTCAGAAATCTGCATTTTAGCCATATTCTTTTTAGCCAATCCTAATCTGTTTGAAATACTGTTGGTCTGTAGGTGATTTTCAGATTAAAAATGTGATGATGATAAAGTGCAAGAGGCAATGTTCTCTATTGATTACGCTTTACTTTTCCATGACTTATCCAAAAGGTACACGCAACGCAATTGTTGAACCTGATGATTTCTGTGAGCCACCCCAGATGCAAGAGGCAATGTTCTCTATTGATTACGCTTTACTTTTCCATGACTTATCCAAAAGGTACACGCAACGCAATTGTTGAACCTGATGATTTCTGTGAGTCCACCCCAGAAATCTGCATTTTAACCTTATTAACTTTCTCCATCTGTTTGAAATATCATCAGATTTCAGATTTATAATGTTATACTCCCAGGTGCAAGAGGCAGTTTTCCCAATTGATTACATTGCATTTAAAATTGTCATTAGAAATAGTTTGATCCTGATTATATATGTGAGCAATTAGACCAAAGAACTAGTTTTCGGATTTAGAAGGCGACTATCTCATCCTCCCAGATAAACTGCAAGAGACTGTTTTCCTTATTGATTACATTCCATTTTCAAATACAGTAAGTATAAATGTTGAACCTGATTATATATGTTAGTAACTAGACCCAAGAACTCACTGTATTACTGCAAAAATCCACATTTCAACTATATTAATTTCAGCTGCCCCCATCTGTTTGAAATATCGTCGTTCTATGGGATGTTGTGGTGTCATCTAGAACCCAGCAGTGGATAAAAAAGTTCTACCTCTCCGTGCAAAATGCATACATCACCATCAAAAGCTTGTTATCTGCATATAGTTCAGATTAAGCCCTGATTTCTTGTGTCCCGTGGAGTCATTTGTCACTACAGTATTGGATTCCACATAAGTGCTGTTTATCAGTGTGCATGCTCGCTTCTGGTTCAGCATTTCCCAGCCTCTTGTACGTTCTGCTTTATACGACTGAGTGCACAAATGTCTGCATATTAAAGCCTGCAGTGAGTGAAATATGGAGAGATTGAAGAAAATAAATAAACACAATGATGACTGATGGTGCGTTCGTGAGATATTGCGGAGCTGTTAGCCTCCAGTTAGCGGCAGTTAGCATAATGACTCCTGTCTCAAACTGCTAGCTTTCGGATGACATATCATATAACTCTATAGGACAGTAATGATTACCGTAATACATGGGGGAAGGTGA
>KN501997.1:0-12025 GCA_000787155.1 Scartelaos histophorus | reverse complement strand
TACACACACACACACACACACACACACACACACACACACACACACACACACACACACACACACACACACACACACACACACACGCACAAGATTAAAGCCAGAGTGTGAGAATTTAGTGAGAATTTACCAAGAATTTACTGAAATGAAAGCATTGTGTGTGTTATGTGTTTGGTTCACTGCTCTGAAAACCTGTCCTTACTGTGAACTGTGACTTTTATTTTGCTGAGAAGGGCCCCCACCTGCTTGTTGATATGAAAATGTCTTTCCTTTGGCGTTAATGTTCCATAGTGTGGTATAAAACCTAACTTTAGTGGAAAACCTTCCACTAATGTATTTCCTGATGAATTTTGTAGGTGATGTGCCACCTCCATACAGTTACACATTACACACAAGAAATACTAATATCACTGTTTTCACTTTCAATTTTATAATAGGCTTTAGACTTTTATAGTAGGGAGTGGGAGGTCTCCAATGAATGGAGCTGTACCTGATGGTTGCTTTTTCCATGGTAAACACAAACATTTTCCATACTCTTAATATTCCTAACATCTTTAGGGTAGTGTTTTGTACCACATAGTGCTTATACAACACTCCCTTTTTGACATTAAAATGTAGCCATCAGCACAAGATAATTTTTTTGTTATTATCTTGTCCTTGTTCTGATGAAGATCAAGATGAACTATTCATTTAAGGAAAGGTCCAATGTTGTCCTTTAATTGGATTTTTTATCTCAGTATGAAGGGAGGGGGCAGTAAACAGTATTATCATTGAAATAAAATAGTATTAATAAAATAATTGTTTGGGGATGTTTTAAATATGATATCATGATAATCACCAACAAAGTTCATCACCATAAAATAAACCATAAAATAAAGGACAGAATGTGCAGAAAAAGGTCCTTATTCATGATGTTTCCTTTGATATCATTGTTGTTGGTTTAAAACAAAAAAGTACAATTGTATAACAGCTGAATGTCTAGTATCAGTTTTATTACTGATTAATACCAGAGTATTTTTTGACAACCCATCCATGGAGGCAAGCAGGTGTCAGACTTAACTTAAACAGGAAAAAGTTGCACAGTATAGCTTTAAGTCAGTTTTAAGTGCAGTAGCAGCATAAGATAAGATCAGAGAACTTATATTTATTTCACAAAGAGGAAATGCCAGTGTTACAATGCCATTACAACACATTATGTAGAGTATTGCATGTGATTACTACAGGCTGGTGGCTGATTCATGCACAGGATATTGTTTATTGTAAAGTATGACACTAGCAGAAGGAAACACCTGCAAAGGGTGGAACTGGCAGGCGTCCTGCAGGGGGCGACACTCATGCACAAGCATGGATTTATTTACAGGCTAAATATCAAAATAAAAACATCAGGATCATGTAATGGCGGTTAATATGTACATTTAAGAGCAAAATGACAAGGCTCAAAGCAACAGTTAGAGAGAGAGGGCCCACAATTTTCAATATAAGTCAACTGAAGCTGGAGACAATAGAGCTGGAAACACCCCCATTCTAACTTCCTGTTTGGAACATTGTGGCTAGAGAGTGTTTTTTGTTTTTTTTAATGCTCAAATAGAAACTTGTTTTCAGTGGAAATCATTTGCATCAAATGAACAGCCAAGTTATGAATGGGAGAAAGCTCACTAATTTACACACTAATTAAGACTTAATTTGTATATTTATTTTTATTTTGCTTAATAATTTGTATTTACCTACTCTTTATGCTTATCCAGTAGGGTTGTCAGAAGTATAAAGAAATCTGATACTAATCGATAGTAGAACTAGATACTCATTTGAGCAAGTCTCCATACTAAAAAATCCTATTCACAGGACAGAAATGAATGATCTTGAGTTGTATCAGAACAAGTGTAAGAGCACATAAACTAGAATACGCCCATGGACACTGTAGAACCTACCTGGACCACGGAGGATTACACAGATATAAGACCACATGGGAATAGAAAAGAAAGTACATTTAATGTTGAAAATGCCATTCTATGTCTAAATAAAAAGTGTTTTAATCATTGTCAATCAATATCATTGAGAATCAGTATCAAGTCTATCCTCATCATGACAACACTATCCAGTAAGGGCCTAGGTTTATTTTAAAAGTCTGTTAATAAAACTGATTTAAAAAACGATTTATTTGATTTTAATAAGATTTGAACATACATAATGGTCAGCCCATCTCAAAATATAACTGTTACTTTTGCACTTTTACCAAATGAAACTCAAAATAAAACTCATTTGGTTTGTTCCTTTCTCAGAGCCATGGCAGATGAAGATCAGACTAGTGGGGACACAACTGATGCCTGGAGTTTTTTGTCCAGGTAAGTAAAGCCTAGGGTCAGATTTGTGTAACAGATTAGAACCAGTGCTATTTGTGAAACTGATGAAAAATAATAGCTCAGTCTCACGGGAGGAACTTGGAGTAGAGCCGCTGCTCCTTCACATCGAGAGGAGTCAGCTGAGGTGGCTCGGGCATCTGGTCCAGATGCCTCCTGGACGGATCCTTCAGGAGGTGTTCCAGGCATGTCCCACAGGGGGCGGCCCCGGGGAAGACCCAGGACACGCTGGAGGGACTATGTCTCCCGGCTGGCCTGGGAACACCTCGGGGTTCCCCCGGAGGAGCTGGAGGACGTGGCCGGGGTGAAGGAAGTCTGGGAGCCCCTGCTTAGACTGCTGCCCCTGCGACCCGGTCCCGGATGCGCGGCAGAAGATGGATGGACGGATGAAAAATAATATTTTCATAGCGCAGTTATTACAGCTTTACTCAATGTCCTTGTTACGTTGTGTTGACTGAGTGAGGAATGAGCACTCATGCCTCACATCAAGAATATTCCGGGTTCAATTCCCATGGGTCTCCTGGACGTTTCTGTGTTTGTATGTTCACCCTGTGGTTTTCCTCTGGGCACTCTGGTTTCACCCATCAACTAGAACATGCAGGTCTCTTGGCGCTGCATGGCAGCAGCTCACTGCTCCTGAAGGGTCGCCATGAGTTGAAGAATGGGTCAGATCCCTCCTTCAGTCTGCCCCAGGGCAGCTCTGATTATAATAATATCTTACCACCATTAAGTGTGGAATAAATTAATAATGCTGTGTAAAGGCTTTGGGTCTCATGAAATGTGCAATATAAATACAATGATTAATCATTATTCATTCATTAAATGCATAGAATGAATTTTCCTCCTGATGAATTAGTGAAGTGAGCTTCAACTTATTTTATTATTTTCAGTTTTCAAAGCAAATTCTTAAAGTTGATAAACTTCCACTTTCTTTATTTTTCACTTTCCACATGATTAGTTTAAGCCCATTCATGTTTTGTGTGATACTTGAACCAAGACTTTGTCTTGAACCAAGACTTTTTCAGGCAATTTTTTAGCACATTCCTGATGCATTGTTCTAATGTTGTCTGAATACTGTTGTCAAGATATGCAAGTAATTAATATAACCTAATCATAATCAAGATATTCATTTTTGGCGAGCTCACCCACCCCTAATGTAGATTAATTTAATTGCAGAAAGAGCCCATCATCTTCAGAAAGTGCTGGAGATACACAAGACTCACAGGAGAGTTCTAGTTCTTTGAGCCAGGACTTGGTCCCTGGTCCAAATGGGACTGAAGTCCAGACCAAGGAGGATCCGTACAGATACAAGACCAACTTCCCCTGTGCTGGACTCTGCCTCATCATCAACAACAAGAACTTCTGCCGCACCACAGGTCAGATCTGTGAAGGCAATACTAATCTGATGTGAAACCAAAACTTGTACAGTACAATATACTCACTATCTCTCCTCTGTACTGCAGTGTCCCTCCTCTGTACCACATATTCCCTGTTCCTCCTCTGTACCATTGATTTTAGCCTTGTTTTTTTCTTCTTCTTTTTTTGTTTTTTCAGGAATGAACTCTCGAAATGGCACAGATGTAGATGCAGCTGCTGTGATGAAGACTTTTAAAAATCTGGGGTATAAACTGATCATTGGGACAGACCTCACTGTCAAGGAGATTAAGAACAAGCTAAAGAGTGGTAACTTCATGCACGTTTGTACTTCAATACTAATAATGTAGGCCAATGTTTACTGCTCCCTCTGGTGGCAAATAGGGCCATCTGCAGTTTGAGGCAATCCATGTTTTTGTCCTCCTTGTTTATTACTTGAAGCTGCGTTAGTCTCACTTAAGAGCTGGTTTCAGAGTGTTTGGATGTTCTGTCTAATCCCAAACACCAGGACATGTGGCAGGCAGGAAGGAGTTTTCCACTCAAGAGCACAGATCCTTCAAATACCTGCATCAGGAGTTGTCTCAGTAAGATCATCAGTGGCAAAAATGCCAACTACAGACCTGTGTGTGATTTTTTTTTTTATCTTAAGTATTCAGAATACAGTACTCTGTTTGATCTTTAATGCAGGTATTCAGTATTCTGTAACTTTGTACTTCTGTACTTTGAAAATGTGTTTCATTTTCAAAGTATTCTTCCTGTCACTGATGGGACAGACCCAAAATTGCACACACATACACTGATCACGAATTACAAAGAAAACACAGTTATAAATATATGTTAATCAAATATAAACCAGAAATGATTGAGCAAATCTTTAACCTGATGACTATACACAAGAACTCACTGTATTAAAACAATAATCAGTATTTTAATAATATTGATTTTAGCTGCCCTGCATCTGTAATTAATATTATTGGCCTATGTCATTTGAAACCCAGCAGTAGTTCTTGCTGTTATTTATCTAGACATTTTCATTGTTTTCCAGTGTCTCAGGAGGATCACAGTAAATGCGCCTCTTTTGTTTGTGTGATTTTGAGCCACGGGGATGAGGGTGTGATCTATGGGACAGACGGATCTGAAAAACTGGATGTTCTCACCAAGTTTTTTAAAGGACATAATTGCAGGAGCCTCATAGGAAAACCCAAGCTCTTCTTTATACAGGTTAGTCAGAGCCTACAGAGACTGAGCGTGACCTACAGTGATGCTCTAAGACTTTTGTTAACAATGTCCAGATGAACCAGTGCCAGTGAAATGCTTGTTTCCTCAAGAGTTAATACACTGCTGTTTTGATGTATGATTCATTGCTTTGTTTTATTTGAAAGGCATGCCGTGGTGCTGACTTTGATGGAGGGATTGAGACAGATTCAGTGGACGCTGATGTGGACCCGTCCACAGACAGGATCCCAGTGGAGGCGGACTTCCTTTACGCCTACTCCACAGTTCCAGGTACCTTCCAGGTCTTCATCCCTGACACTGTAACTGTGGCGACTCTATCATTACACACTACTGAGGCCCATCAACTGTACTGAGGTTAACTGTTACCAGTGAGGGGAATAATCGCATAAAAAAACAAAACACAGTTACTAACAATGTTACTTTTAAATTTATTTTTCTATTTTGATTTATTTTTCTATCGTGTTACTGCTGTTATGGCGTCACTGCTCGTTACTAAAGCTACTCATTGAAGTTCTCGGTCCTCTTCCCTGTTCCTCAAAATCTGCCAAGGGTTTGATTTGCGAGCACCCCCCACCCACCGCTGATCCTCTATTTTTATGCACTGCTACACAATGTACACATAAACGGCGCCATATGATGATGTCATTGGGCCGTGATTCCCTTTTCAATGTTGGCTAATGCTCACCCTGTAGTTTAGACCAGAAGTGTTCTCAAATGCATTGTGCCATTTCACATTTTCTCTCCCCAAACTTTTAAAATGTTGGTTAAAACAAAACACCCTATAACCTACTGTTTTTTCATGGCAATTCTATTCTGAAACAAAGAAATTATTCAAAATTGGTCAGCCATTAAACTAACAAACCAATATATACTTCCACCCCATTTATCTAATGCATCCTGACACTTCCTCTTTCAAAACTCCTCTTCACGTTTCCTCCATCTCTCTAAGGAACTTCTTGCACTTAATTTTGACTTGTCTTCAGGATACTACTCATGGAGGAACACGCAGAACGGCTCCTGGTTCATTCAGTCTCTGTGTGAGACTCTGGAGAAACATAAGGACCTGGAGCTGATGCAGATCATGACCAGAGTCAACAGAAAAGTGGCCTATCACTTTGAGTCATCCTCAAATCTACCAGGATTCAGTGGCAAGAAACAGATCCCCTGTATCGTCTCCATGCTGACCAAAGAGTTCTACTTTCCCAAATAGAACTTAATACAAGTTTAAACATCATTTACACCAGGGTTCCCAAGACAGAGGTTGGGACCCACGGAGGTCGTGTGGCATTGAGCTAAATTAATTAAGAAAATGAATTACATTTATTTTGTAATGGGGGTCCAGGGTTGGTTGCCTGGTCATTTTGGGGGTCCCAGGCGGAAAGGTTTGAGAACCTCTGATTTTAACAATGACATACACTCCACAGTGGAGCAGGTGTGGCTTTTTTTAATGTGCTTGTTTTTACAACATTCAGTAATGAGGCTCAGGGATCACTTCATGTTATACTGTCTATTTATTTTCTGAAAAGTATGCAATAATAATAATGCATTAGCCTTGTATGGTCCTGGGGCAGAATGGGATGGATCACCACTCGGAAATACATTTCAACAAACTCAAACGTCTAAAAGTCTAAAACCCAAACAAACTGAATTAGTTAAAATGACTAAAAATTAAGATACTGAGATATTTTAAATATAAAGTTACAGTTACAGCTGCCTCATATATCTGCTGACCTCAGTGTCTTTCATTTACTGCAGTCTGGGTGACGTCACAGTCCCTCAGTCCACTTCTTTATCCAGTCTATGGCCAAGAGGCTCTGGTCTCTGAGAGGTTCCTCATAAACAGGACTCTGTGTCTGGCTCTGACTGTAGTCCAGAGGAAATCCAACATTTTAGGAAATTGTAAAGCTTAAGAATTATAAACACTTTTTAGATACTTCTTTACAAGCAGGTCAACTTTTATACGCAGAGGACACTATTTGACACAAGTCCACAGTTATTATTGATACTTTGCAGTGACATCACACAGGGGGTGTACTACATGTATCTGTATGGTGGAATGTTTAGAAGTTACCATGGTGACGCATTGAGCACATTAGCAAACACAGCCAAAGAGTTTGATTTTTAATAAAAAAAGATGAGAATGACTAACTGAAAAAAGTTTGCTAGTGCTACTTAGCTTGTGACTGTAATTTTCTGTGTGAAAGACTTGTTTAACAGCACAAATCATCTCACCTGTTCCAGCTAAGTCAGCTCTTTGTGGTCAGATTGCAGTAAATTAAAGCTCAGATCAAAATCTAATTTGAGTAACAGAGCTTTAGACAGAAAAATCCCTACAGTTAGCGTGACACCCCCAGGGGATGTCGATGACATCTGAAATGGCATGCATGTTCTTACTGTATCAGGGACTAAACAGGTCACCAAAGAGAGAACTTGTTGCTCTGCTGAATCTCAATACCTCTTTTCATTGAGTGCTGCTGTAATATAAACAATCTAACTATTTCATCAAGACATTCATGTAATTATGTACTGGTGCTGGGATTGAATGTCAGAGCTGATCCTGGAAAATTTGCTGGATCAGTGTCGACTCATGATATTGGTTCATCCAATATCCAAGTTTAAACTTGTATTCAAATACAATACAAATACAAATCTGGACACAGTTGGATACATTTACTAAACGAATTCATGATGAAAATAAAATGCCTTTTTTAACCATCACGCTGGTATCGGCCGATATCCAAACTAGGGATGCGCCGATACTATACTGGTATCAGATATTGATGCCGATCCAGGAATTGTGTCTGGGTTGGGTATCGGCTCCATGATGTCTGTTCAGCCGATATCCTGTGTGGGTCTTTTATTTGATGTAATAAGACTATTTACTGGCTGCTGTAGGCCTAGGACCTTATAATGTTTGAACTCAAATTTATACTGTTCAGTAGGAAAACTGCTACATAACATAATCAGATCTATTTTGTAATAAGTTAACTTTGTTTCTGCATTCATCAGTTAGTATTGGGTATCAGCAGTTAATACTGGGTATAGACAGATTCTTAAGGCCAGGCCTTACTTACTTATGTTGAAATGTCATCTTAAATCTTTTAGCTTTATAATTCTCCTTCACTTTTTTTCTCAATTAAGCCATTTTTATCCCCACTATGTCCAGGTATTTACTCTGCTGTTTTGAATACATAGAACAGAATATATATTTGTAATAAGGCACGTAAACAACAAAACTGGATAAAAGTGTAATTACTTTTTAATAAATTCTATTTTCAAAATAAATGTTTTGTCAGTCTTTTATGTTTTGTTTTTTTTTTAACTTTGCTTTTGTCTCATTCTATCTTGCAGTCAGACCAGATGACAGCAGATGTAGAAGAATTTTTACATGATTGCCCTTAACTACCCATGAATAATATGGAGAACCCTGACAGCCATGCTAAATGAAATGCAGCTTAATTCAACGAGTTTTTCCTATTGTGTAACTTTTTGGAGGTGGGAGGCCATCATGGAGATAGAGTTAAAATCATACTTCAGAACATATTGATATAGAAAGTAAGGTATGTGGAGTTGCCAACCCACCCAGATAAAGGATGTATGTTATTCTATATATAAGTTCATTAAAAAACATCTAACACGTCTTTTATTTTAGTCTATTATGTGGTCAAAAAAAGTGACATACTATGACTTTAAAAGCTTATGTCATTTTGATAGACTTAAGCTGATTTTGTTCTCACTGCTGCGTTGGGTTTGCCTGTTGGTGTAAATACTTTAACACATTTCAGTGTTGTTTATTTATTTATTTTTTATTTTTTAAGTTAATTATTATAAAAATATATCAAAATGACATAAAAATAACAGAATACAAACAAAACGGTCCCTTTGTAAGTTAAAAAGGAGATCTAGAGTTATTTTTTATTCTCTGGTAACAAAAAGAGCAATTTCACAGAGTCAGATACAAACATGAGCTAAATAAAAAAAGACATTAAACTGATCTATCACCATGGAAACAAGCAAGAGCCAGCAGTAAACCAAAATACAGGTCACATGTGTGGAGGGGCATATGTACATATACTATTTTTATTTCCATATATATATATTTTTTTTAAGTTAAATATAAGCCCAATGTTCTTGTTAACATCACTTTTATCTGCTAAAAAGAGAAAACAGATCAGTGCAAGGACAGAAGGAGGCCAACTGATTTGAGTGCATAGACTGTATAAAAAAGTGGACTAAGGGAGTGTGACGTCATCCATAGTGTTCAGCGCAGGTGAAATGAGGCTCCCGATGCTAACGGTTACAGGAGCCAATCTGGAGACAGGCACTATGTTATCAATAGGAGTTACACAAAATTGAGAAAAAAGAAGAATATTTTAAGACCAAGATGATGAGGATCACTGCAGCAGGAACAGAGAAAGACAAGATTCTAATGTAATGTAGGCTACTCTTCACTTCTACACTCATACTTTCAGCTTGTGAGCTTTCTCTGCTTTCTTCATGGACCTGAAGCACTCTGCCCTGACCACCACCTCTCCTGATCCCTGATCTTTTTCAGACACTGTAGAAGAACATTTTGAAAATGTATTAGTAATGCACTAGTCAAGCAAAAGAATAGGCGGATAGCAGGAAAGCTAAAAACTTTTAAATTAAACAAAAAAACAGCATGAAAAAACATAAAATAGGAAATCAAAGCTGTGTTGTTTAACCTACCTTCAAAGTTGAACAGATACTGTGAAATGTAGAACTTGAATCCCTTTTCCCTCTTGCTCTGTGGAGCGGGTGAAAAGCTATCAATAAAACGATGAACATCGTTTATTGAGATGTTTGGCAAATGTCCCAGACAACGCGAAAAGTTTAGGCTCTGGTTTGAGGCAGCCATTAAACTTAGAATTGGATGAATTGGATTGGATCTGACAGCGAAAAACTTAGCGAAGACGCTAGTTTGACAGCGCGCTACCGGCACCGGAAGTAAGCAAGGTTGACAGCGAAAAACTTAGCGAAGACGCTAGTTTGACAGCGCGCTACCGGCACCGGAAGTAAGCAAGGTTACAGGAAGTAGTCAAACGGAACTAGCTGATGCTAACGTGCGCAGAGTCTATTGGAACCAGAGTCAGAAGGAGCCGGAAGAGCCTCCAGGAGCACTTCCTATTTAGCATGCAGCGGCTAACGCGTTAGCGACGTCCATTCATATCATGGATCTGACCTAGCCGGGCTAGGCTAAACTGGTGTCATACGCCATTGAGCTCAGTCATTGACTTGAATGGGCGGCCATTTTGAAACCCCGGGGCTTGATTCATATATACGGTCTATGTTTGAGTGTAATATTTAATCTGAAAATAATCCTTGGAACTTGAAAAATAACAAAAATAAAGTCAAGCTGATGTAATGCCCCCTAAGGGCAGCAGATATTGTGGATCACCAGAGAACTATAGACAGCTGACTTTAGTATCAATGATTTTATTTACAATAATCTGCAGCCGGTTTAATTTAAAAGGGGAATCAGCAGGTCACAAGGGTGGTGGAATTCCATTCCATTCCAGTTTGTTAAAAAGCAGAAAAGCTTAGAGGGCTTGTCTAGAGATCCGGACGTTTGGTTGGGCTAGTGTGGTTCTGTAGAAGGCAATTGATGGCTGGCACGACGAGTCTTAGGACTGCAAGAAGCAAGAAGCACCGCTAACACGCCCATAGGCTCTATTCACACTTAGGTCCACCAGGAAGGAAACCAGGAAACCAGGCAGACGTCTGGAAAGATGCAATAACAACTTCCAGTGTAGTTACCGACACTGGGCTCGCCTACCAACAAATGTGGTGTGTAGTGCTCTCTCTCTCTCAACTTTCCACCACAGCCTAAACAATGCTTTCCTGCTTCCTGCTTTACCGCAACCACTTCAGAGAGCACTTCAAATACATTTTAGAATGCGGTTATTCTGCTCTAAGAATCAGTAGTCAGTAACAATAATAATGCATTTTATTCATGAGCATATTTTAACTGTACTTTTTAGGCAAACCGTATATAAAGCTCCTGCAACCATGAGACCAAATCTGACAAGCACTGCATGTTGGCAGTGGTGGATTATGGGTAACAAATGGCACCAAGTTCCTTTAGAGTTTTTTGTCATTAAAAGGATATTGTATTAAAATTAGTAGTAAACAGCCACATTTACATATTTTTAATTCCAAATTAAATTATTCCGAATTAAATAGACGGATTTAAATTATTCTCCTTCGAGTTTACATGGAAATAATTATTTTGAATTAAGGGTTACATGGAAAACACGTTAAATTGACTTTATTCCCTCAGGAAGGGTTCTGATTGGACAGAGACATGAACGTATTTACGTCTAGAGAAGAAAACACACAATCCACTGCTACCGGTGTTTCAATTTTTCTTTCTGTGTTTGCTGTTTTCTGCCTCTGCTCTTTTCATTATCTGTAGTTCTTCCAGCAACTTATTCAAAAAATAGTTTCGGTTCAAGACCAAAGTTTGCTCTGGGCGCCTTTTTGCAGAGCGTCATGACGTCATAAGGGCCCAACGAGCATGAACGACCAGAATTATTTTTAAACAGATTAAAAGTTTACATGATCGTGAAATAAATTCAATTGGCTTTAACAAATCGGAATAAACCACCCACTTAAATCAAAATAAAGTTTAATTCCGAATAAGTTTAACTCTGAATAATCATTAGGAATTAAGTGTTTGCATGGTCTTTTTAAAGCGGAATTAACTTTATAATCCAAATTAAAATATTTTTAATCGGATTTAAAGTTCTCATGTAGACAGAGAAATGTAAATATTTGAAAAAAAAATCAATAGAAGTTACTGTTTTTCAGTAGTTAGTGAGAATCTAATTAAATTAAAACAAACTGTAACGGAACCTGAGTGGAAAGAAGCATCCACCTGTCCGCAGATATAACTGTAAGTAAATTGTTAAAAAGTTAATTTTATCAGTCATCATCATCTTTGCATAATGTTAACGTTGAATTGTGACATATGTGATTTTGCGTGTTTTATCAGTTTTGACGAGGAGGCAGGAGACAGGAGGCAGCTAAAGTCTGATGAA
>JACN01144512.1:0-14335 GCA_000787155.1 Scartelaos histophorus | reverse complement strand
TAAAAAGGTAAAGGTACTAAAGGTACTCAAGAAATACTCAAGAAAGTACTCAAGAAATAAATGATATATACTTTCATTATCAAAGATTATTCATCCCTTAAAAAATCCAACTGTTGCATTCCCAAGTAAAGAGCTTCCTATTGTCCTCATGATATTTCATTCTAATTAATGCTCTCTGGCATCACAGAACCCCTGCGTACACCTGGTTCTATCAAAGGTAGCACTTGTTACAGCGGCTGACAGAAGAAAGGTGAAGGCAAGAGATGAGAGGAAAGTGTGGGCCGCTGTAGCATTTGTAAAGGTTAATGATGAATATCTGAAAGCACAAAGGAAGCGCAGAGTAAACACGCAGTTAACTGGTGGAGCAGATAAAGTCATTAGTTTTGATGCATAAGCCGAGCGTACGTGTGCGTTAGCTTCATGTTAGCAGCGGTCCCACACTGAGCCTGTTCAAGCAATAATTGAGACCAAGAGTGTTCAAGGAAGAAGTGCTACAGAGCTGTATACACACTCATTAGCCACCAGCCAATGCACAGCACCCGCCGCTCCTTCTTTCCTCTGTGTTTCCTCTATCTCTCTTCAGACTCTATTCTACCATCTCTCCACCTCTCATCCATCTCCCCTTTCTTCTACCTTTAATTCAATATTTTCTCTTCCTTCCTCCTCTTCCTTTCTTTATCACAACAGACTGTTTTCTGTTACTTCAAAACCTCAATACATACTCTGACACTTTACAGAGTACAAGTACAACCATCCAGTTATAAGACAACCACACTTGAGACACTGTTGCCAACACGAGATTTTGTTCCGAAGCATACAACTTGTATCTTTTTAGATTTTTAGATTTTTGAGGGAGATTTGGCCAAGAGGTAGTCTTCTATTAATGGAAAAAGAACAAAAAGAGGGGGTGCAAAATATTTTTTTTTAGCTTTCTATCTTGTCATAACATTGTTTCCCCTTCAAAAACATGCCTGGAGAGGTATCACATATCATCTATGCATGTTTCTGTAATCTAGTAATCTATCCTGGGCCCTATTGAAACCGTCCCAGCAGATAGCTGTAAGATTTTGCGCAATGCTCAGTTGACAAACCTGCGGCACCCATGCTCAATTCCCAGTAAATATACAAAAACATGACAATTGTGCACAGCAACTTGATAAACCTGATGTGATGTGCAGTAGTTTAGTGCTGACTGTGTTATGATAGCGCTCTGAAGGGGGAGTGAACTGTCGCAGGGAGCAAAGGAAGGGGAGATTCAGAGCATCAAAAACAAACTTGTTAATATCTGGTTTTCAGTGATCTAAATACGTTATGTGTTAGCAATTACCCCACAGAAGTAAAATACTCTCACTCCCATCCATACCCGGATTATTTATGCTTTTATTTTATATAAGTACCATCTCACTGGGTGAAAGACATTTATTCAAAATTCAAACTGACATCTAACAACTATTGATTGACAACCATTACCATTTCTATGGCCACCATTTCCATAGACATAAAGACATATTATTATTCATTCACTTTCACACTAATAGGTCTTGAATGGCTGTAGCCTGACTCAGAACGCAGACACAAAGAGATAAATTCAGAAGTAAAGTCACAAGAATCTATTTATATCACAGAATGTATAAAAAAAAAGTGGGTGATGTCACCCATAGCATTCGGCTCTGACAAAATGAAGCTCATGGGGGCAAATGTGAAGCCAAGCTCCTTATTTTGTATTCTTGAATTTTGAACAGAGGAAATAAATGCACCAAGAGGGGCACAGAGAGAGGGGCGACGGCTGCTCCATAAAAAGTGAATTGGAGCCAGAGTCAATGGAGCCTGAAGCCTGCCCCTGTACACTTCCTGTTTGGAATGTGGCAGCTAGTGCGTTAGCCTATGATTTAAATATACTAGTTTATTTGACAAATTTGTGGAGGGAAAGTAGGAGAGAATATGGACACAGGTGTGACCTCCACATCTATCATAAACCAACAAAGTTTTTGATCTTAAATATGACAAAGTCAGTTCATTTGTGTACAATGCTCAATTTTCCTGTGCACAAACACTGCACAACATCTCTTGGGGGGTTTAAAACAGCTTTATAGTCTGTATTGAACTTATTTGCTGTAAAGATTGGCAGGTCCATCCAAAATAATACAAACCGAATAATGATGGCAGTGCCCTCAGCAATTTCCGGAATAAGGCGAATAAACCAATGATAGAAAATACAATAGGCCTAAGCTATAATAAACAAGTAACCTTTAGAATAATGACTGAACCATTAGAACCCCCATTCATTATGCGTGAGCAATATTCTAATCCTGGCAAAGATGATATATTTTGCAATCCATCAGACGTTTGCTAAATCATGCCTGTAAATGTACCACACTGCCACAATACCACTACCAATACCAGGTGCCAAAGCAGTTTACCCAGCAAGTTTTCTTCTGTCTACAATAATAATACACTAAATGTATAATTTGCCTATCTTCTAAACTACTTCAGTATTACCTTGCAGAGTAGAAGGTATCACTAAGAGACTAAGAGCCTCATAAATTGATAAGAACAGTCATTGAACATTTGAACATTTGTGTTTATCCCTCCAGACAGAACATATTTTCAAGTTTACCGTGCGTCTGCCCAGCCTCAAATAGTGGCAAATGCTAGGCTTTCTTGCAGTCTCTCAGCAGTGGTGGATGAGTGAATGACCCAGAGCTCCGGGCACTTACACTGTGATATTACGGCTGCTGTCTGACTGCTGGATACAGGCCAGGCCTTTAACCCAGAGCTCAGTCCAGAGAGCTGCAGAGTGTGGAGGGAACATCACTCGCCTGCAAATACTCGCTCTACCAAGCCGCCTGGACAAATCCTACATCATTTGCTCTTATTATCGGCCATAGCTCCTCACTGGAGCCTGTTCAGATTTTACAGCAAATCAATGAAGACGAATACATACTACCTTTACTAACACCATGGATAGTATGACCGATATTACATCTGCTGGTACAAGTATTTATACTATTACTACTACTATTGCCATTACAGCTACAACAGCTACTACTGTTACCATTACTACTGCTGTTTCTCCCAGTACGCTTTTATTTTTAGTGATGCTACTACTACAATGATCCGCTTGTTGCTACTATAGAATTACTTTAGTACTCTTAATACTACACTGTGCTGAGCAAGTCCTTCCTTGTTCTATGCTTGCTTTAAAAGAGCAGCTAGTGTGAATTTTAGTGGCAGTAAAACTGATGAATAACTACATTGTAATAAAACTGTATTTTTCTGCCATTTTTTATTTCATTTCGGCTTTATGGTAACATCCTGATAAATTTGTTGAAGCCCAAAGAGTCTGAGCGTAAAAGTCCCCAGTGTAATTTTCTATCTCTCTTTGTAAGACATCTGCACTTACTAATTGATAAATTCGTCACAGTGTTTTGCCACTGACTTGATTGCACTTTTATTAATTACATTACGGTCATTCATTAGTGGCACTTGGGCTGCACGTTTGGATCAATCAGGACTAATCATTTTCTGTGGATGGTTTTCAGTAAAAGTCAAAGTGTCTTTTCATTTGGTGCTAAAAAGTCCGCTGCACAATGGCCATATTAGACTTCTAAACACCACAGCTCGCCTCTTTAATGAGCTCATTTACAGTATGGTGCATAGGCTTTTCTCTCATCATTAGTCTCGATGCTACAAATGAGTTTATAATTGTCCTCCAAGCATGTTTGCAAAATAGAATAGTCAAAAGAAGGCAATGTGACGTAAACAAAAACAACTCGGTTTGATAAAGCATTTTTAGGAGGATATTAAAATTACTACAGCTTATCTTGGTTCGTTAAAGGCCAAGTATTAATGTATTTTCTCATCTATGTTATCTATGTTGTCTCCTCCATACCCGGAGTTGTGTTTTGTTTCTTTCACATATTTAACCCACAAACACTGCGTATTTAGAGTTTTTCTCCACCTTGTGACGTCATGTGGTAATACAGGAAATGTTCTCCAGTATTTTTGAACTCCATACACCTTCACTAGAATCATTTGGATGATTCTAGTCTCTACTGAACTAATGGTAGCTGTTAACTTGAAAACTACTGCTTCATGACATCCCAGGGTAGAAAAGAGCTTTTTCAGCTTTGGAGATGTTTAGAGAAATACTTGTGTACTTTATAATGACATCCAAAATAATAATTTATAGATATTAGATATTTATACAACCTACACTGCACTTACTACAAACATGCTTTTAATATTCACAGTCAAAGGATTCTAATTCAAGCCTTTTTCAAGACACTTAGTACAGACCACTTACATTAAAATGAACATAATAAACAAACCACTGAAGAGAGACACTTGGAAAAATGTGACAAAAAAATCACATATATTCAAACAATTGTGAGCTTTCAATGTCTCTCTCACACTAGACTTCAACAGTGAATGAATAAAGTGCATTTGCATTAAAGCATGGCCTTCGGTAAAAAGCCTGGAACCACTTTTGTTCAGAGACGAGGAAACATTTGAAAAGTGGAGGTATGTAAAGCAGAAATATTGTGGAATACCTCTCAGGGACTGGAATGCCTTTGGGAAGAGGCACTGAAGGAGGGTTCCACATTGCACAAACTTTTATTCCTACTTATATTTACATCCTAAGACATAGTGAACTTGACCTTGCAGCTAGGTCAAGTTCACAAAAACTGCCTACATTTTCCCTTTCAATAAAGTATCCATCTATCTATCTTCTGATCTATCGATTTATCTGTCTATGTATATACACTCTTCAGCTGTAGCATAGATTCAGTTTTCTTCACTTGAAATTCTTGATGTAAAAGATAAAAGGAGACACTCCATATGAAGAAAACATATGGAAAATAGTCAGACCAAGAACTTAAGCTTTTTGTTAGCCAGGCATAATGGTTAAATGTTCATTTATGGGTGCTCTTTTTTTTTTTTTTTTTTTAAAGCTGTGATTTCTGTGCTATGGAAACAGTGGTGAGTGATAGAATAAAAGAAACAGGCAGTTTTTAAGTACATTTTAGAGTGGAGAGAAAAAATGATGAAACTACTACTACTTTTACTTCTACTATTACTACTACCATTACTCCTAATCACAACTGTAGCTAGGTACAAGGAAACAGGCAGATTTCAGAGAGTTCTTAAAGCGAAGGTGAAAATAATGCCCTGTGTATTCTGGGTCTGAAGAATGGGTGTAGCCAAATGGATTCTGGGAAATGCTAAATTGGCTGAGAGCGAGAACTACAGCGGTGCAAAGGAGGTAACAGAAGAGTAAGCGGGCGGAGGAGATGGGCCTAAATTGATCAATGCGGATGCAGAGGAGGACGGGAGAGTGTGGGGGGGTGTCACGGGGAAGTATGAGCTCGTTTGGTGAGAGCAGCTGCATGGATCAACATCAAACAGCCACATTACAGTGACAGGGCAGGCGCACAATCGGGAGGCGCCCTCGATATACAGGTACAAGCAGTAGACACAAATGAGATTAACTGAGAAGGGATGTGTCTTTTACCATTTTCAAAACTATTAAGAGCTGAAGTCTACTCAAAGATGCACTAGTTTACCATACAGGCAAGTAGCTGAAGTCAAGTCACACGTCTGATCTGTGGAGAGGCGCCATCGCTCACTGCAAGAATGTATTTTTCACCAATGTAAGATAAGTTTAAAGTCATACTGTGGACATTTTCAGTAAAGTAAGTACATCTACAGACACGCGCAGGTGGCATATCTTTAATAGAAAAGTTACATAGTGAATCTTTAAAATGTTATTGCATCTATCGCTACTAAAACACCATTGGGAGAGAAGTCAGATGAATGCTGTTGTTGTGTCCTTTGGCAAGACACTTAACCTACCCCCAGTGTCTGTGTACACCGGTGTATGAATGGGTGAGTGGTTCCTTGGTGTAAAGCGTTTGAGTGCCTTGAAGGAGGAAAAGCGTAATATAAAAGTGTGACCATTTACCATCCCTGTATCTACCCTGCACATGAAGGTCTGCCAATCTGCATCTACGGCAGCTTGGTCTAAGTGTTTTGGCCAAGAACACAACATCTAATATGCAATCAAACTGGCAATTTAGGCTGAGGGCAAATGCTTTACCTCTATTTTCTTTCAAAGCTTTTATTATTATTTAGTCCCTTGTTGATTGACAGCTGGCATCTGCCTAGAGATGTGATGTGCTCCGGAGTGACAAATCTCAGAACAAACTGTGTAAATATGCAGAAAAGGTGAAGACTCGGTCACACAATTAAGACAATTACAGCCCAACTTCCAAATTTGGCATGTCACTTGTGGCAGAGTATAATTCCCATTTAACGCTTCATTTGGCTCAAAATGGCCGCCCTGGTGTAATGGATGAGATCAGGGAGAACAAAGGCGAGCGGGAGCATGTGAGTCTCTGCAGAGGAAATACTGTTGACGGAGTCATTTTGATGAAAGCTGACAGCTAATTTATTGAGCATATTTTTGAGTAAATCATATTTTCCTGGTTCAACTTTCTGAGTCATTTTTGATAATTGGATTTCCCCAAAGTTTCTGTGTAGAAGTAAACTAGTTCTCGGAAGACTTGACGACAAAGTGTGAATGTGTGTGTGTGTGTGTGTGTGTGTGTGTGTGTGTGTGTGTGTGTGTGTGTGTGTGTGTGTGCGCTGATGATAATTATTTGTAAGCAAATAGATGACACAACAAGTAAACATTTTAACAATTATGCTTGAAGACTGTACAACAGTTTTATACAGTAAAACTTTACAGAAATACTGCCATCATGTTCCCCACTGGCAGGATTTATTTAGAAGTTAGATTTTTGGTAAAAAATGTGCTCATTTTATTTTCTTAGTAAAGAACTTCTGCAAAAACATAAATAGATCTCATGCTAGAGGAATATTTGTGTCTTTCTGAGCAAACCAACATCAGTGTGTTGCCATTGCATTGACGGACACTTGCAAAGCCTTTGAGCTGGTTATTCCATTAGCACTTTTGGAGAGCTAAAATTGCTATTAATATGTTTTTTCTCATTTTGTGCTCAGGTGGCATCTCTTAAACCAGCTAAAGGGTAATTGCATAGCTGCGGTCGGCCGCTCTAATAAATGACTATTACTAACAACCTAGTTTAGTCCTTTTCTGTCAATCATGAGCCATAGACACAAATGAAGACAGCAACACAAGCACACACTTCTTTATAAGCTCACTTTCCCTCTCTTTCTCCTCTTCATTCTCCCTCTCTTATTCCCCTCCCTCTCTCTATTTCTTTCTTTCTCTCCCCCCTCACTCTCTCCCTTTCTCTCTCTCCCGTCTCTCCATTCTTTTTTTCTCTCCCTTTCCACTCTCTTCCCTTCTCTCTGCATCTTCTCTCACCACGTCTAATTGCCTCGAGTGTTGTGTCTTTATGAAGCTATTCCCAAAGGTGGGCTCCTTCCTTTAGCATGTGCACAACACTGTGTGTGTGTGTTGCTCCAAGAAACTGAGAGGAAAATGGCAGAAAGAAGCGCAGAAAGTGACAGCGAGCTTGTTATTTGAGCTATGAAAAGAACATACAAGTGCAGCAATGGAGAGAGGCTCGCCCAAAAAGGATGCAAGCCTAAATAGAAAGCATTCTCATTCTCAGTGTAGTGAAGTAATATTTTATAATAGGGGATAACAGAAAAAAAAATCTTGCAAAAGTGGTGTGAAGAAAGGCATCTGTGGCAAATTTACAACCCACTGCACAATTTATGATATTATAGTTTACAGATTTGCACATTACATAAGTCTTTTGGAGTTTACTCGCTTTTAATAGTCTAAAAAGCAAATAATTCAACTTAATTAAAGCAAACAACATTGTTTGTTTCAGCTATGTATTTTGCTGGCCTGTTTCTTACACATAGCTAAAAACCTCACAAAGCTGTAGTGTAAATCAAATCGACCTAATCCTTCAATAACTCCACAATTTTCTAAAATATTGATTAAAAATGAATTAAAGCAAAATACATAGGTCAGTACTTCATTTTCAACTGTATTTTTTTACAGTCCTCAGCTGTCATATATCCTCCATGCTCCTCTCCTTACATAAACTTAAGTCTTTGTTCAAACACCTGTAATATACATCAAATGGACCTAATCCTTCTACAGCCCACCATTTTCCAAACCAGACAGACTCAACCCCCCTCCTAGCATTACATTACAGAGCCCCAGTCCAAACAAATGTAATGCAAATGAATTAAATCCAAGGTAATCTAGTCAGGACGGACTGAGCCAGCGCTTGGTTCCAGTGGTCCGCCTCAATGCTGCTCTGTGCAGATTAGTGCTGGCGAAAAGGGGGAGAGGTAGGCAATAGTTGAACATGCAGATGGAGCACTAATGAACACAAAACCGAAACAAATAACTAGCCCAAAAATCTATGCCAAAATCCGAACAGCTCTAAGTAACACTGTAGAATAACACCGCATATATTAAACAGTAAATACGCTAGGAGAATTTGAATTAGCATTTTATATTGGCAACTAATCATTTGTAGGATATATTTTGTTACTTGTTTACCCTTACAGTGAACAGTAAAGCTGAGCAAATATCAGATCACAATTTTCTTAGCGCCCATAGGCTACAACTTTGACTCAATTAGTGGCTTTATTATAGCGCTCAAACTTCACTGAGGCTGACTAATGAGAGGAGTGGATGACAAAAATCTCTTTAGACTGGCAAGGTGTCTCCAATCAGATCACAAGATTCTTTTTCTTTTTCAAAGTTTAACAAACATTCACAAAACTACATTAAATTGATGGGGTTCTACAAAAAGAGTTGCGTTGTAAACAATATTTTACCAGTCTCAAATAATAAGTAATTTTTTCCATCATATAACATTTCCTCTATTATCCATTGCCTCATTTTCAAAGGATCACTTTTCATCCAATTCCTTGTTATAACATTCTCGGTCGCCATCAGCATCACTTCAAACAAATACAAGTCCTTAGTTCAAATAAGTATATATATATAAATAAATATATAAAAGGTGGGACATTAGATATTTTATAGGCAAATACCTCTTCCATTATTGTTGCACACAATTTGATTTTAATTATTTAATTTAAATTTAAATATGTTCACAAATAATATACATAATACATTACTTTCACTAGAATTTCCACACAGGTAAAAGTATTGTACAGTAAATGAGTACATTTTGTGTTTTCCCCAGAGAGTATATTGTAAAAGCAGCACCTTGTAATAGAATTAGAGACTACTGCTGTGACTAAAATGTATTTTTATTTCTCGTTAACCTCAACACTCTGCTTGAATTTGTGTGGGTATTAACAATGTGCCAAAGGGAGACAAATTTAAAAACCTACTACCTTCTTCCACTGTGTGAAAATCAGGCACTCAACTTTAATTTAAACTAATAACGAGTGTTACTAATGAACACTACTTGCCTGACAAGCCACTCCCATCTAAATTCGGTTGGAATCCAGGCAACAAAACATGACAATAAAACATGAAAAACCAAGTCCAAATTTTAGATTATCCAATTTGGAGCACACATCCCTTAAATGCAGAAAACATCTTCTCTCAAAACTATATAACAGAGTTTACTTAGTACTAGTTTGATGCTTTGATTGTTGATTCTGTAAAAATCTGCAGTGTTTTTCACTCCTTTATGTAGATTTTTGTAAGCAGTTACATTTATTTTTATGTATTTGCGTTTCTCTGATTGGTTCATCCACCCTCTGAAAACAAGGAGACAGAATAAGGCTCCAGATCCACTCGTCTTTGTAAAGTTTTGTCAAAGTGTGTGGGTTCTGGTTATCCAGGAAAAACTACTACATCAATTTCAGACATCCGAAAGTTTGACCTTGTGATACTTGTCTCTTTGTACTTTCTTATGAGTACTACAGTGAGTGTATTAGCCTCTGTGGGCCTGTACCTGGAGTGTTGAGCAGTCTGGACATGCGGCAGCTGTAGGCGATGCTCTGTTCACAGTACTCTGCGCTGGTGGTGATGGCTGTCATCTGCACAATACAAAGCAGCCACAGAATTATGTTTCAACACTTAATCTTATTCAGATGGACAGGCCAATTTCATGTAAGGGACGAATTACCACGCTGCAGACTGGAACAAGTGAGCGATAATGTTGTTCATTCTTTTTAACAATGTGAGGGGAATAAACTAAGTCGAGCATGATAATTATAAAATGACATAATTATTTTGTGATGCTCTGTCGTGTCATCTGGTTGGCTGGTGCACATTACAGGTGGATGCTAGTTTAAAGGTGCACTGTGTAACTTTTTCAGCTATCTGCTTATCTCCGTGGAAATGGTGTTGCTTTGTACAGAATGTAATCTACAGGTTAAACCTATCATGAAGGAGACAAGCAGATTACAGCACTACGCTACATTACAGCTCAGATCTGTGGAAAATCTGCACTATTCACAGATGGAACGACTGTATTTTTGAGCAAGAAAGACCCGTAATGAATAAATGCCAGATGAACATGTTTAATGTCATACCATGGAACATTCCAGTGAAAGCAATAACATTTCCATGGAGACGAGTAGGTAGCGGACCCTCCACGAGTTACACAGTGCACCTTTAAATGAATTCTGAATTAGTTTTTTTAAGAAAGAGACAACAACAGCGGTATTCACTGCAAAGATTTAGGAAGGTAAAGATAAAGCAAGATAAGATAAAGGAAGATGTATTGGGTCTTGTCTGAAAAATAAATAGAGAGTAGAATGTTTTATTTTAGTTTTTACGGCATATAGTTACTCTGTGAGATAAGATTGGCAACCTTTATTTTAATATGGCTATAGTTAAACTGAAGAGGGCACAGATAGCATGCGACTGAAAGACACGCACCAAAGTCTAAAAATATTAAACAAACCCCATTATCTACAAACTAACTTTTAATCACAGAGAAATACATAAAGATGAAGTGTGCGACGTGCTCTCACCTGGTCCATGGTGGCGCTGTAGTTCACCTGTAGGACAGTGCGCTTCTCTCGACTGGAGCCTGTCACAGAGGTCCTGGGAGGCAGGCTGTTCATGACTGTCGTCCACACGTTTTCTTCTGCAAAAAAGTAGTATTATTTAAATTGGAAGTATACTACAAATATCATCTTAAGCATGCACGGAGGAGGACTGACCCCAATATGTGAGAGTCTGTTTGTATTAAAATAGGCATCTATTAAAATGATTGACAATAAAGTTAGACCCAATTTGTTTTGAATGGCGAGGACTTAATTTTGTATAAACCAAAACTAAACTTAAAACATGGACATGGCCAGGGAAAAACAATCTTGAGTGCAGTTATTGGTATTTTGAAAATTACTCTGTGATTGTGCTGGGATTATTTATGGAGTATTGGGTTGGATCATGCACTTATAGTTTTGCACTTTGCATCAAAACTATGCAGTGTGACGCTCTAAACCTAATTTTGTTGTGTTTCTATGACAATGGCAATGTAATTTTTCTGGAGGACGGTCTGACATCTGCTTGTCTGACACCTGCGGATGTTATTGTTTGGCCACAAGTGTTCCACAGGATTAGCAATAAAACATCAGTAATTAATACATATAAGATGGAGCTTCAGTATAATGCCATACTCATACTGTGGAACATTCCAGGAAAAGCCATAAACTCTCCATGGAAAAAGGCAGCGAGTGAACCCCCTACCAGAAAAGATACAGTGCATCATTGTTCCTTGTGCATTGACTTATATTACTTTCTCTAAGCACTAAAATGATGCAATTGGGCACAATAACACATTTTGTTCAATTTATAGCTGGAGTAAATATAGACGATAAATTATAATACTGAAACTAATTTATGCCACTGACACAAAAATGGACGATAGCAGATTTAAACCACAACAACTATTGTAAATGTACAATATTGTTAAATTAAAAGCCAAATGAAACAATATAGTACTTATTTGCATGTGTAATGAGTTACAAAAGTGATTCAACCTCATACAGCCAAAAATAACCCAAAATTTCTCAGTAGTGCTCACGGTAAATACTGACCCTCAAAGAATATAGTTCCAATTTTCCTATACTGAATGATAATTCTATATAGTAATTATTGTGACTGGACCTAAATACAGTCTCCTCAATGTTGACAACAAAAAAGACTAGAGGCACAGATCATATACATTAGTTCTGGCAGCCCGTACAAAGACAGAGTGTTTGCCTGTCACACCATAGAAGCTCTGTGTAATGTGAATTTCAGCTTGTGGACTCCAGGGCTTAATAGACACTTTGGGGTGTTATAACATGCAGCAGTCATTCACACAGTCACACAGGAGCGTGCACTGGCCTCTGAGATGCCGACAGAGAGAAAGCAGCTCCTCTCAGGTGAGTGAGAGAGAGTGCTATTCAGCGTGACTAAAGGGGCCAGGCAGTGGAGCGCACTGACATTTCATTAAAGGTGTCGCCTTTGCTATGCCTGCGTGCCCCCCTGTTCCAACCCACTTACTCACTGTGTGTGTTGTGTGTGTGTGTGTGTGTGTGTGTGTGTGTGTGTGTGTGTGTGTGTGTGTGTGTGTGTGTGCGCGTGTGTGCTGCTTTACCAATTGGTGTGACAATGTTTATGCGATCTGGAGTCTGAGGTGTTATCACTGGATGTTGGCACCTTCAGGTTTCCATAGTTAGAAAAATAAATGATCTGAGAAAAAGTTTTCTTTCAGTTAAGTAATTTATTCATTATTTTATTTTTGAATTAACCTTAATTTAAGGTATATCATGAATAATGGAAATAGCTAACACGCGAGCTGCCACGTTTCAAATAGGAAGTGTTTATGGGCACACTTCCATTTCCATTGACTGCAATTGGCTTTACATTTAAAAACTGTCACCCCTCTTTCTGTAACTGCTGCAATGAGCATCATCATTTTGATCTTAAAATGTTTGTATTAACCTGCTCCACATGATCCTATTTTTTTTTCCACTATTTTGTCCATAAATAAATTACTATTCCTAACATGGAAATCAGCATCATTTGACTGGAGCTCTGAAGTCGAACACTATGGGTAACATCACACTCACTTAGTCCACTTCTTTATTCAGTCTAGGAGGTACAGATATACCTGACCTGTCCATGTGGTCCCATGAAGGAGAACAATGAGGTATCTATACTCTTATCTTACCATTACTTGACACATGTTTTAGTGTCCTATGTTTGGAAAATTATATTTGTCACTGTAGTGTTTGTGCTAGTATTACATGGAGTTCTTTTTCTCCTTTTCCAACTCTGCCTACAGTATATAACTTAAATTCCTAGTTCAAAGGACGCCATAAAAGTCTGTTTCTATACTTTTTCTGTGGATGATATATGGTAATGGCCATGACTTGGACTCTTTATACCTAACTGAAGCAAAGAAATTCTCCATATTGCACTAAGCATTGTGCCTGTGAAACATCCTTTAAGAGAAACCTCGGCCCTGTGACCACGTTGTCATAGAAACGACAGGAACAGCGGGTTAAAAGCGGTGCTGTGTGAGGTTAACAGAGAGGTGGACAGCTGCATCGTCCCTCCACAATAAGGGTCAATAATCCGTGTACCCCACATACAGAGACTGCCACATACCTGTCATATTACAGTTCACTTTGAAGGGACTGAGGGGGCCGCTGCCGTCAGGGTCGATCCAGTAAGTATCAGAGGACCTGCCCAGGTGCTTATAGGCTTCACACGACGGCTCGTAGATAGCTGCAAGAGGAAAACATGTTTACTAAATGTTAGGGCCAATATTAGGCTATTTTCTATTTTCTATTTTCTTTCTTCTTTTTATAATGTTGTTTCTTCATCACAAGCATACCTGGAGTTGCGTTTTGTTTAATTTCATTCAAAGACGTTTAACGGACAACCACTGTATTATTTAGTCACAAAGGAAGACTTGCTCCACTGCGTTTTTAAATTCCACCTTCACTAGAATAATTTGGTTAATTTTACCCCTGGAACTGCCAATCTCCATTGAACAAAAGGTAAAAAGTAGTTTTTAACTTGAAAACTACCACTACATGACATCACAAGGTGGCACAGAGCATTTTGAGCTTTGGAGATGTAGACAGACAATAAAGAATTACTCAAAAATGTGGGAATGAAATAAAGCACAAATCCATGTTTGTTTTTGATGAGGTAACAACATCCTAACTTTGTTAAATTTGTGTAATATAGGAAAGCCTATAAATGGGATTTACACAGACAAAACAGTACATTTGTGTTAAATCATTATTGCCTGAAGCTCTGAAAGAAACACTAATATGTAAGATTTTCAGTGGAATGTCTATCACTTGTCTCCATAGAAATGTTATTGTTTTGCATGGAATGTTCCATAGTAAGGCATTACATTTTATATATATATATATATAT
>KN501989.1:24666-36850 GCA_000787155.1 Scartelaos histophorus | reverse complement strand
ATAATAATAATAATAATAATATATAAAGGCACAAGAGCCACCTATTAACAATTTCCACATGTATATTTTCTGCTAAAATTTTCACCATAATTTTTGGCCTTTCTTTGAATTTTGGAGCTAATTAAATTCTCAAACATTTTTTTACATTTCAGCAAGTTTTGAAAATCTATTGTGTGCGTGTATCTCAGACAGGGCCGGTTCAAGCGTTCCAACAGTGTAACAGCTGCAGTACAAGCAGACTTGGAGGTGGAGGGCTTCCCCATCATGGAGGACAAGGGTTTGCAGTTTGGAGGGGGCTTCCAGCGGCACTCAGAACCCAGCACACCCACTCAGTACGGTGCCGTTCGGACAGTTCGCACCCAGGGCCTCTTTAGCTACCGGGACGACTACCGCACCCCTACCGAACCCACCAGTCCCAGAGAGAGCAGCAGTGAGGCCACCTGGCAGCTGGAGCCCCCCTCCCCGCGGGACAGCACCGCCTCACCCGTGGAGTCAGGTCGGGCGTCCCCATCTCTCAGGAGAGACGGCACCTGGTTCATGCAGCTGTTGCACACAGAGACCAAGAGGATGGAGGGATGGTGTAAAGAGATGGAAGCAGAGGCGGAGGAAAATGATCTGACGGAGGAGAGTGAGTGATGAAATTATAGATTGAATACTAAATGTGATAATGATAACAAAAACAGTGCTAATTAGCAAATAAGCATTATGTAGGGCTCATAGGGTCACAAAGCAGCGTACTTTTCATGTCTGACCCAATAAAGAAATTACTAGGACTGCTGTTTTACTGGAAGTAGCTGAAGTAGTTAAAGCAGTTGAAGAAGTTGAAGAAGTAGCAGATAGTTGTAGTAGTAAGGAGAGGCCACTAGTTGTAGTTATAGTAGTTGTAGTACTATTTTATTTTAAGTGCTAGTGGAGCTTGTGCTTATAATTCCCAATTCAAGCACAGGATCATGATTCTGCTAGGTATATTTTGAAAAATATGGATTAATGGATGTATTTCAGAATATTTTTCTTTGCTTATTCGCCTTGAGTCATCACATTTAATTGCTCTAATGCCTGTGTTTCAGTCTTGGGCAAGATCCGGAGTGCAGTGGGGAGCGCTCAACTGCTCATGTCTCAGAAATTCCAGCAGTTTTACTGGCTGTGTCAGCAAAATCTGGTAAGAGACAAAGGCAGTGTGGAAAAGAGGGTAATATTGTCTTGGAGGGCTGTAAATCTGTATCTTCTGTCGCACTGTGTGGCTCCCTTCCAACAGGGAGCTTTTCGTAAAGTCATCAGTACATTTACAATTCAGACTTTTTAAGTTTTGCAGTGTTTCTGTTGTCTGACTTCCCTTCCTTGAAATTTGTTGGTTAATGTGTCAGAAGTAACTTAATTCTAAATTCTGTTTTAAAGTCACACAGGTGCAGATCACAGTGGGTGGTGCTTATTAGCTGCTCTACACAATGGGCCCACAGTATGAGGCTTTTTCAATCTGAACTCTAATTTTGCTTTGTATGTCTCGTTATTATGAACATATAATTGAAGTTCCAAAATAATGATATGCAGTTTATCTGTAGTACATAAACATAATTCAGTCACTTGAGTATGAATTTACTCTACTGCATTTTTTATTCAGAAACTTGTAAAAACATTCTAATTGGACAGATGTTACCTGAGCTGAATGACAGCGATGTTTCTAAGTCCCAGGGCAGCCATGACTGCTAAAGTACTATGACCATTATTATCACTGTTCAGATGTTCTATATATTACCAAAACTTTTCTCTATAAATAAACGTATTATATTATGTATTACAGATAATCTAATCAAATTAGCTCTGAGAGCTATAATCTGGTGCAAAGCATTTTTTCAATATTTCTTTGATTAATGCTCCTGTACATGGTCTCTGTCAAATAGACTAAATAAACTAAACCAGATTGTGTTACACATTAGTGATTTGGTGCTATATCAAAATATTCTGCAGCTCAAGCTAAGTGTGTTGTGGAACAGTGGAGAACAATTCTCCGGAGGAAGGCAGTCTTGGATTAAACAGTACGCTGTCAGCCAGGGCTTAAAATGAACTCCTCCAAATCTGCGGGCTATGGATATGTTCGACTTTAGAGACAGTTCTGAGAAGGAAATGATGAGTTCATGGGTCAGAGGAAAGCCGATCATCCGCTGAGGCAGCCCTGTGGTAATTACACATCAAAACATAGAGCTGCCTAAACACAAGCGGGGCAGGAGGAATGTCATAACATATAAGAATCTGTAATCAAGTTCATAAGGAGAGGCCACTGGTACCACCACTAAGCAAGTCAAAACATGAAATGTACTAAATGTACTCTGACCTTTCATGAAATAGAATCATTTCATGTAAAACAACTCTTTCTATCTATTGTAGTTTAAATGGGACTGTTGTATTGATATTGTATAATAAACCAGATACACTGCCAGTCCTTATACTCTTTTATACAATGCATAGACTTTACAGTCCCTTTGGAGACCCAATGGTCCCCTAAAGCCGTTTGATGGGTCTGCCATCTACTGGATAAAAGTTGCAGTGTGAACAAACACCCTCAAACTCTTTGCAGTAATGTTTTTGGATGCAAGCAGTGCAAGTCATTGTTATGGATTACAGGAGTTGCAGCTATTGCCTGGGGTGCTGCTCCTACACTACAGACCTCATTAAAGGTACACACTGTGTTCAGTAAAGTGTGCCTCTGCTCTTTGATAGGACCCCAGTGCCATGCCTCGGCCCACCTCTCAGGATCTGGCAGGCTTCTGGGACCTGCTGCAGCTCTCCATTGACGACGTCACCATGAAGTTTGACCAGCTGCAGCAGATCAAGAACAATAACTGGAGGCCTTTGGACAGCCCTGAGAAGAAGGTACGGTACATAGTAATGCTAACATCTGGCCATAATGGATGTGACTGGATGTGAACTGTCTACATGTGCAGGTCTTTACCCCTCAGTGACTTACAAAACTGCAATATTTTACATCTGTAATAGTAAAGTTAACTGTGAATGTATTATATATGTTACAAAGATAATAACAAGACTTAAATGTGCTCTGTGTATCTTTTCTGGTGTTGGGTCTACCATTTGCTCATCTCCACTGAGATGTTATTGCTTAGCGATGTTTCATAGTAAGGCATTAAACTTATCTATCTCTGTGACGACATGCAAACAGTGGTCAGGCCAAGTTACAGGTCAGGTCTGTGGAGAGGTGACCATGCTCACAAGAATGCACTGTAACTGAAAATGTAAGACAGACAAATTTAATGACATGGAATGTTTTGGAGTGTTAATACTTATAAACATCTCACACAGACAAGTAAGTAGAGGACTCTCCACCAGAAACGTTCATTCCCTTGTGGATCAATAAAGTTTGTCTAAGTCTATGTTTAATAATAACACTGAGCAACATTTTTGATAGATGCGTTTCTAAATTTGATCGTCCTGGTTTTAATGCTGTTTTACTTTTCATTCAGCTGCCAGCTCCTGTACCAAAGAAGGTGGTGCGACAGCGGAGTGGCATTGTGCGAGAGAAGTCCCTGGACCTGCCGGACAGGCACAGACAGGAGGCCCGGCGGAGGCTTATGGCGGCGAAGAGAGCGGCCTCCTTTAGACAGAACTCAGCGTCAGAGCGGGCGGACAGCATTGAGATCTATATCCCCGAAGCTCAGACTAGACTTTGAGAATACCCAAGCAACTTTGAACTGTTCCAAAACATCTTACAACTTCGAAACTAGCCTTTTTTTCTAGACTGCTTCTCCTCTGTCAAAACTTCCTTGCTCCATCATTCTGTCTCAGTAGCCATCCTCCCATTGCCAAGCTCCACTGGTCGGTAGGATGTGCTTAGCCTGTCGTCCCATTGCCAAATCGAGTGTGGTTTTCTTTGACATGGGTTGTATTGATGGCTGGTGATGCTTATAGCCAGCTGTTGTGCTTGCGCGTGGAGTTTTCCAGCATTTGCAAAGTGCCATTTAAAAAGTGCAGCTTTCAAAACCTACCAGCAACCAGGTCTTTGAGCAACAATTGTAAGAGAAACAAAATATTCATTTCGAGCTATATAAACTCTCCTCTACCTTTGAGCCATTTTAGTTGATTTTTTTTTATTTGCATTTGAAAATCTAGCAGTAGATTCAAACTGTGCCAATGCTCGAAATACCTCAACTTTGATGAAGCATGTGGCACTTAAGACAATTGAAGCCACCCCTCATAAGCTCTGGACTGGTCAGTGTTGGGAAAAACGCAACTTTCTACCCACTTTGGATTTAGTCAATCCTTTCATGTTCTGGATTGGTGGAATCACAAGCTAATTATCATGCACATGCTAACAATGGCAAACAGTGGTGCTTGGAAAATTGGTGCTAGATTCATTTATCATTTAATGTACAAATCAGGGGCACACTTAAAATCGAATTGGTGTATATGCACAACTTGAGGATTTCGGAGTTGGCTGGTTTCAATCAGTGGATGACAATCAGATGTGGCACTGCATTATTTATTGAAGTGACATCTGGCAGTATCAAAGAGATTGCAGACATCACAGTGAGTTACAGCTCAATAGCAATGGTACAAGAAAATTGAAATACACACCCATTTGTAGTTTATTTCCAGAAAAGTGTGACAAACATTGAAAAAAAAGATGTTATTTTGCTATTTTGTTTTGGCTCACACTGAATTTTAACTATATTGACACAAGCCAGTTTATTATTTGTGCCATTTATTTATTGCTCACACTGGGTGACACCATAATGCAAGGCCCAGGAAGTAGACAGTGTGGCTTGAGCAGTGATTTTCCAGCACCATTGTATGCTCAATTCTTGTTGTCATTTTTAAATATTTACATTTACTTGAAACCACAAACATGCAAGTGTCGTGCCAACATGTTCATCATCAATGCAGTAGTTAAACTTATTTAACTTCTAGATTCAAATGTGTATACAATGCACTTATGCACTTATTACAATTCTCTTCAAGGGAAATGTACAGTCCACAATGATATTACTGATATTATCGTTTTTTCTGAATTGTGAGCAGGAAAAAAAAATTGTGTGCCACATCACCTGCCTGCATTTTGCTTTCAAAAGATTTGACATTTTTTTTTTTTTCATGTGACAAACTCAGGCCCTTTCAAGTAGCATTTTCACTGGTAATTATAGACAATGGTTATCTTTGTCTTCACTAATTTCTGACATTTTACCCTAAAAATACCTCATTCTTTCCCCATTTCACAATAATTTTTTTGTGGTTTACAGAACAGCAATGACGAAAGAGATCAAAAAGAAATTAGGTGACAAGCATCCAGTGAGGATGCAGCAGCCCAAATAGTTTAGACACATAGGTCTCGTATTGTATAAAAAGCTATTTGTTTATGATAAAAAACACCTTTTATTTTTCTTCATTATACGGTAGCTCAGAGAGGACAAACTAAACTGTAATATTTTTCCAAAATCAGGCATATTCAGTAAAATACTATCAGTGTCTATGACTGTTGTTGTGCTGTAGCAGTATGTCAACAAATGTATTTTTGTAGATTACAAATATTATATTCCAAGATACAAGGGCTTTTTTGGCTCAATGGATAAGAGCATTTACCCTGGAACTAAAAGATTCCTGGTTATCTTTGGCATTGTGAGACATATTCAAAATGATATATTAAAAAGTGGAATTATAAGAGGTAGATTATTTATGAAATATTTTTAGAGTTTGTAGAGAATATTTATTGTCAGGAAATAAACATTATAAAGTCATTTGACCAAAATCATTCACATTTGTGATAGAAGAACAATCAATGTAGCAAAGATTTTCAGTTCAACTTCTCAGATTATAATTGGTTGCTGCAGAGGTATATACACGCGTATACACAGTAGAATAATGTTGGTAAGATTTGATAATAACTACACTTTCGTTAGATGAAACAAGTTGGACCTAATTTGTTTAGAAGCTACCACCAAACAGGAGTTGGGTTGGTGACTGTGGTGACTCCCTCTTGATTATTCATGGGTGGTGATGTTTTAGTGACATCACCAAAAACCTACTTTAGTCTTACCTTTTGATATATTACATTCCTGGGTGTCATTCCTGGGTGTCTCAAAAACTGTATCAGTTAACACCTTAAAGCTGTAATTAAATTGGCCAACCAGGCCCTGGTGTATTCTCAAACATCACCACTAGATGGTGTCCTGTTAGTTGTTGTCTGATAGTGTGCCACCTTATTCCTAACAGAAAAAGACCAGAGGCCACAGGTGAGCCTGAAAAAGGCCAGGTGAGGTGAAGGGGGGACTTAATTCATAATGAACAAATAGAAGAATTATTCAGTCTGAATCTACTTGTTCACTATAAATTATTCATGGTTTATTAATGCTGCAGATAGTGTAGTTATTATGAAGTGTTACTGAATATTTGACACGTGTATTACTTGCTTATTATTATGGAAAAGTGTAAGCTAAGTTACATTTCAGAGATATCGTACCATCAGTACATAGGCCAAACTGGGCGGTGTGGCTTGGCGTGCTCTCTGTAGCATTACTCTTGCATGTAGCCAAAGTCAAAGGCACAAGTACACGCAGCAGTGCCGGACTTTATCTCCATATTAGGCTGTTCAGATGTTCAAATTATTATTATTACCTTCTAGCTGTGGAAGTGAGCTGGTGGTGGAGATGTCTTTCTGCTGGTGCCAGGCTATGGGATGTGCACTCAGTTTGACATATGCTAACCCCAAACTGCATTCATTGTGGTGTGTAGCTCCAAGGCTGAGGATCACTATTCCACAGTTTGACTCAGTAAAGCAGCTTATATAAGATTTGGAGCCCTGGGTGAGATCAAGCAGGCATCCTCAAAGGCCCTTCAAATGGTTTTTATGGAGAAATGTGTTACAGAACAAGCCTATAGCACCAGGTATTTTAGCTTAATGATACAACACAGACATCCTCCTTCCTTATGCAAAATGATCAGGGCTTACAGAGATTGAAGTGTCTTCTCCAACCTCTTCAGTTTCAAATGATTTTTGTTTGTTTGTTGAAAAAACACTTAAGAAATCAGTGCCAACATGAAAAAGTATGCTCTGTCAGTTGTATAATGTTGTGGAACTATTGTGAATTAAATTTAGCTGTTAAAATATACAAAGTAGAGGAACTGAGTGAGCGATTTCCAGCATTCATTTGACTTGTGATATAACAATAAGTATATCCATGTCCCATTTCTGACACCCTACCTTTTGTATATATGATTCCACTGCATACTTCAGGTATTAGTTTTTGATCTTGTTATTTTATTTGGCATTTTGTGCGCTATATGGATGGTGTGTGTGTGTTTTGCTGTGAGCTCTGCAAAATTCACTGACTAATTGGTAGTTTTGCACCAAAACCGTCTGAAAACCTAAGGGCAAAAATTCACTAGGAAGACAGCAATGACCTACAAGTGCCATCTCTTTGACCTCACCACTTGTACACTTTTTATCATAAACTATTCCCCAAACGTTTTGCAACCCATCTCTGCCGTTTGCCTGCTCTGTCTCATCATAACCCCCCATATCTACATTTGTGGCCTCATTTTTGAGATTCACTCAAACTCAAGATGTGAAATATTTAAGGGGACCTTTTGTGAAACATGCTGTGGCAAGTGTTACTTACTGAAACTGAATCAACACTTCCTTAAACTTGGAATGTGAAACTCTTCAATTATGACATTAATGAAAAAAGGTTGTAGTTTAGCTAAGAAAAAATGTCATCTCTTGTACATCATATCTATAGTAAGGATGAATATAATGCCAAATATTCATTATTTGTAAAGAAATATATAATAGAGATATATATAGATATATAAATATATAATATATGCTCAATTAAAACATAAAAATATTTTCGGCTCTTGCTCATGTTTTGTCATTTTTAATGGTTGATTAATTTTATAAATTGATATGCCGGCATGCAAAATAATGTTTCTGAATGTAGGCTTATTTACTAATGATCAGTTCTCTTTTTATCACTGTCTCTCACATTTGTATGTTTAAGTTGACCACACAAGCATTTTTAAATGTTTCTTATCTCAGTGCTTTATCAGTCCTATTAGGCCTAGTAGCGCTCCACTTTTTTTTGTTATGTATCTTAGCATATGCAAGACTTAGACACATTCTTGGGTCAATGTTTTTGCTTCTTTAAGTAGGTTAATCATAGTTGAGGTCATTCAGTGTAAATAATATTGCAATTAAATTTTTTGACAAAAGCTTTGGAAAAAACTTTTTGCGTGGTGTCTTTTTTCAGCAACACGACTACTGCTATATATTGTTATAACAACGTATTATTGCATTATTGTATTACTATTGGCCAAATATAGATCTACATTTAATTTCATCTACAACATTATTCTCACTATGACGAGGTCGCCATCTGGTGGTCAAAGAAAAAACAAATATTGACCATGCCAATATTGACAATATAGCCCAATATGTTGCATTTATTCTTCTTTGAAGATGAATAAACACATAGTTTAATGTATGGGGTGACCTACAGTTTTGAATAAATAATAAGATCAAAGGCAAATGGTAATAAAAAGTGTACTGTGGACCGAAAGGCAGCGAGCTACTTTGACCAATAGGGAGCGGGGAAATGGTGAGTGGGCGGGACTTCCTGTTGCAGGTCATATGACCAAAATTGAAGTCGCGTGAAATGAGGATGGGTCTTTTGAGCGGAACATCATGTGAAACTGTGTTCATTTGGCAGGTGTAGCAAACGCTTTTGTGGTGAGTATCAATATGCTGAAACGGTTTTCTTTCTAACAAATACAGCTGAAAACTTTATTTAGTTGTTCGTTTACGTAGAGTCAGTCTACGCAACTAGCAGTAGGTTAGCTTACATAAACAAACATACACGCGCAGGCTGTAGTCAGGCGACACAAAGAGCCCTATGGAGGTAGTGTACACTAAACTCTATTGAACTAGTCCTTCTTTTGTCTGTGTAATCCCTCAGTCGTCCTTGCATTTCGCCGGTAATCTGCAGCTGAAAACTCTTGTTTTTCTTAAACTTGTCTTATGTTCTCCATGTCCCACAGAAGAACCACAGTGGTCCACCCCACAGAGGTCATGGACTCAGGGCAGCTGACCGGACTGGGTGCGGACCAAACCCTCCACCACGTTATTTCTGAATACTTGTCATGGGAGCACCGTCTGCAGGTCATGGGCGCTGGCTTTGCATTTTACACAGCAGTGTTTCTCCTCAGCCATATCCTCTCGATGGCATTGTCTCATACCTATAACTCTTTGCTGGCCAAGGAGAAGGTGTTTTGGAACCTGGCAGTTACACGGGGTGTGTTTGGCCTTCAGAGTATAGTAGCAGGACTGAGAACCCTGACTGAGGACTCCCTTATATCCAGGGACATAGTGAATGGCCAAGTGGACTGGTCATGGTTCCACATACTCACTGCTACAGGGTTTTTTGTTTTTGAGAATGTTGCCCTTCACACATCTAGTTTAGTATTCTGGTCATTTGACATACCACTGGCCACACATCATTTCTTCGCCCTGGCAGGGTATGCAGGCGCAGTGGTATGGGATTCAACAGGACACTTCCTGCCAATGGTAACTCTACTGATGGAGATGAGCACTCCGTTTACCTGTATATCATGGATACTTCTCAAGGTACGATCTCTTTTGGTGCAGTTATATTTGATATCTAAAAATCAATTATGCAGCTAGTGGCCTAGTCGTTTCAGATCCTTTTGTCAGTTTTATTTTTAGAAAGGGGAAGTTGAATGCAATACCTTGAAGTAAATCTTTCTCTGTATTCTCTGTAACTTGCAAATTAGAGAAGGAAGTACACTATGTATTATTTGTGGTGACATGCATTAAATATTTTAATGTGATTTTTGTCATTTCTATGTTTTCACTTATTTGTTCTAATTTCCCTTACAGGCTGGTTATGCCCACACCTTGTTTTGGAAAGCCAACCAGTGGGTGATGATCCACATGTTTCACTGTCGCATGGTGCTCAGTTACTACATGTGGTACATCAGCTGTTCACACTGGAGCGAGATCAATGCCCACGTGTCCCTGCCACAGCGCCTGCTCTTCTTCCCTGGTTTAGTCCTGCTCACATTTGTACTGAATCCCCTCTGGACACACAAGAAAACCATGCAGCTTCTTAACCCTGTTGACTGGAACTTCGGCAACAAACCAGTGCCTGCAAATGGTCCCAAGAAAGACTAAATGGTCCATCATTTCATAATTTGTTCGCGTAGGATTAATGACTAGATCTGCAAAGCTTTTATAGTTGATAGTTACTTGTACTGAGATTGCACTTGACCTTTCTTCATGATGACACGTTCTCAATTGGGTAAAGACTTTTTTTGTTAACTTTATTTAAAATGTGTGTAAAATCCCTCAGTCATTTATTTAAAATATTTTGCTGAGTTGTTAGCCTGCTAAACCCTTTCAAAGATCAAGACAAAACAACTTTTGCGTACTAGTTTACATCAACATAATATTCTATTGTGAAATGTTGTTTTTGTATTTGTATTTGTTTTGGAAGTCAGGTTTGAAAGTGTCATTGTCACCATAGACTTCTTTATACAGTCTCTGATTGACACCAAGCAATTATTTTCACAACCTATTTTTAAATCAAAGCTAAATGTGTTTATCAGTGTTCTTTTTCATTTATTGTAAAATAATCCCAGTCCATGTATTTGCACAATTCAAATTATCATCCATGTCTGAGGCACACACAAACCAAAATGATTTTTTATTTAAAATGGGGTAGTTTGTGTCTGACAAAAAAGTTACTCACACAATAACTTAATTGTACTTTTTGTTGCAATTGTTACAGTATTTCAATTGTATTTTTGATCATGCTATCTTTACATATTATATAGAAATGAAGGGTGTACTGATATCCAGTATATAGTGTTCTTTTTAACAAGTGAATTATTTAAATTTTTAGACACATGGCTTTTATCAATTAGCATTTGAATTTCAAGTTTTATTTGCTGTTTAAATTTGTATCTAATGTAACTTTATTATAGTGCACTTAATGTTGCCTCATTGTATTTGAATTAATTTTATGCTTGGCAGAATATAACAATATAAAATAAATTCATCTACAGTTTGCAGCACTTCTTATCACATGCAGCCCCTTGGTAACAATGCACTTTCACGCATTATATTTCCTCAAGGGGTTTGGAGAAGAATTGTTTAAGTTACTGAACTTAATAGAGAAAAGTGACATTATAACAACGTAAACAAAAGCCAGCGCCATCTGCTGAATACATTTGGGTCTAACAACTGCCTCAATGATTCATTAATGCGAAACTGTTTTTAATCGCAGGTAAATTATAACACAAACGCCATACAGGGCCATCATATAGCTTTAAATATTTGTGCAATTTTAAGCCCTTTTACTATTTTAAATTTTAAAACCCTGGTCTTTTTACTTTTCGTACAATTGTTGAACTCAGGATATCCTTAAAATCTCTGTGAACAATGACAATGTTGTAAAAGTACAGATATATCTATTTTTTCTGGACTTTCTGGGTGGATTGATGTGTACACGTCACATGGTGAGCTCGCTCATCAAGCGGTGTGGAAGTGTGAGTGACAGCTCCATCAGCCAATAGGAAGCCTTCTCAGCAGAGCTCTCCTCCAATCAGCTCTTAGGAAAAGGGCAAACGCTTTACATGGATGGGCTCATTTTGCATTGGAAAAAGTCATCCACTGAAGACGCTTCAAGAAACTTATGTGATTTATTTTTGCTTTCCGTTGTATATTTAATGCATTTTGTGTGAAGCCTCGTCGTCACAGTGTAAACGAATAATAGACGTGAACGCGAACTTTAAGTAAGTAACTTTTTCTGCAACTGACACAAAGTTTGAGATCCTTCTTTTTCCCCCAGTTTCGCTCTGGATTAGTGTTGTTGCATTTTTAATCACCGTTTGGATAAAAAATAGGCTTTGTTAATTGTTCCTTCTGGAATTTCATTTAGAAACATGATGTAGATGGGGAGATGGCTTATAACGTGGCGCTTGAGTTAACTCTGTAAGTCCCACCACTGTCAACCTGCCACAGGCTTTCTTCTTGTAACCTACTTTTCATTCTATAGCAGAATTGTGTAAACTGCCTTTTTACCTAAAACTAATGTGCGTAGTTCAATACTCTTAGTGCTCAATAAATTACACTTTTGCCGAAGTTTACAACAAAATACCTCGG
>KN501989.1:10326-20441 GCA_000787155.1 Scartelaos histophorus | reverse complement strand
CACACACGGGGAGCGAGCAGAGATAGACACAGGCTAGATGCCTCGTCTCCATCTGTCCAGCTGCTGCCTTTGTGGACTGGGCGATGGAGAGCCTGACCTGTGACTCATGTGAGAGTCCCAGGCCCGCTCTGGTACTGTATGTCAGGCTGCACATAGGCTGAGGAACACAACACACATTGTTGTTTTCTAAGGACAAAGAAGAGATGTCTTAGCTTTTATTCTGGCTAGTGGACTTGTTGTAGGTCCTATACTACACAAAATTGACTCTTGTGAGCTTTAAGCTACGTTAGAACGCTGTTTCCTCCTCAAAAATATACCTGTTTTTGTGTTTTATTTAATTTACACATGTTTGAGTAATTCTTTATGATTAGTCTGTCTATATCTCTACAGCTCAAAATGCTCTGTTCCAAATTGTGATGACACGAAGCTGTAGTGTTCAAGTTAACAGCTACACTTTACTTTTTTCAATAGAGATTGAGAGATTCCAGTGCTGAAATTATCCAAATAATTCTAGTGAAAGTGTATGGAGTTTAAAAACGCAGTGGAGAACTTCCTGTATTACCACATGACATCAAAAGGTGGAGCATATTTTTTCATTTGAGAGAAGAGCTGTGAATGAAACAAAACACAACTCCGGGTATGTTTATGATGAGGAAACTACATTGTAACATTTAAAAATACTTTAAAAAATGTTGATGTTACGACACCACTCGGGCTACATTTGCAGATATACTGTAAACTTCTTGTGACCTGAATTTGGACATATTTCTTGTCAGTGTAAGCGTGTTTAGTTTGAGTAGAAGAGCAGCTCAGCATCCATGCATCTGGTTTTGTGTCAGCGAACATCTGCCAACTTGCACTTTGAGGTCAGTGTCATGAACAGTCCCCTATAATTAAGCTACAGCAGACTTTCATGGCCACATATTTAACTGTGAGAGGCCCTATTCACAGTAGCTTCACAACTAGACAATCCATCACGTCTACTCTTAGGTGGCGTTAACTATTAGCTTAAACTATGGAAGTCAATGAGTAAACCATCCAACACTTAAGCTGTGCCTTATCTCTGCGACTCAAAATTGGTGCACTATTTTATTTGTGGAAAAAGAAAGATAGGATCTAGTTTGAAATGACCACTTTGTACCTATGTTCTTAATCTGAGGTTGGAGTGTAGTGGGGTCACTGTTGATGACCTAAGAGATTACCCACAGGCTGTTTCTTCCCTGAATTTGAGTGGAAGGGCGATGCTTACAAACCCACTGGTAGTGCAATAGGTCATTTTGGGAAGTTCAGAATGACTTCAAAAGGTTTCGTCTGGTTAGAGGTGAATGGAGCAGCTTTAAATTGTACTCAAGAGAGAAGGCAAAATATTATTATATAAGTTGAAGCTAGTTTCTATAACGTTTTGGGGAAAATTATTACTCAAGGAAATTGCCTGGACCAGACTTAATCATTTGAACTACAAAACATGACATCAGTGCATAAAAACTAACTTTAAATCTGAAGGGGCGGTGAAAGAAACACAAATGTTCAAATCACGTCCTGTCATATTGTTCACGAAAAGCTTTTTCCTTTAGTGAACTTGGCTAGCTGAATGAAATTATACTGTTACATATTACAAGTACATATATTTGAGCAAATATAACTGATATAAGTATTACCCACTTCTGTAGCTAGGATTTCTAAACACTCCTAGACCAGAATTTGCTTACTGCTCATATTAACAACTCTTTATATTGAATGTAAAAGTTTCCTAATATGTACTGCTTAAGTAGTGGCGGGGGAAGGGTCAAAATGCCGAAACCCGGGATCGAACCAGGGACCTTTAGATCTTCAGTCTAACGCTCTCCCAACTGAGCTATTTCGGCTTTGGGAGGGGGAGGGGACTTGTACTCTGAATACTTAGCAAGTGCCCCTCCTGATAAGCTTGGCTACTCTGTATCTAACAGAAAAGTGCATACCGGTACTTTTTAGAGAAGTCCTCACAAGGCTTATTTCTTGAACAAATGAAAGGAAACAAACAACATTAAAGTAAATTAACAACTAAAAAAAACACTTTAGACAACATACTGTGTAATTCCCTCCCCACACTTGGGCTTCCTGCCACATTCATTAAAACAGAAAAAAATGAGTGAGGGACCAACTGTGAGAAGCAGCTTTTTATACTTTGCATTTTCCAGGGTTCTGCCTTCAGATCCTCCATATGTTTGCTTTTAAACAGAAGTAGATTCTGGATATACTGTAAAAATAAAAAGGTTTGGTTGAGTTGAACACACCCTAAATTACAAGTCTACAGTCGTTTAACTTAACATAACAGAACGGGATCCCACCCACAGAGTCTCTCACAGTGGATTCTGAAGTCTTGAAATGAAATGCTTAACCCCCCATTCATCCTGCAATAGATAAAAAAGTGTTCTGTTCTATTGTGAGACAGGGCAGTGATACAGTAGGCAGGTAAGGGATGTGACGCTTATATTATTATTTGGAGGGATGGTTTCATTTAAGATATAAGTCAAATCTTTTCATGCGAATCTATGTTTTCACAATCAACAGAAAATTAAAACAAATTAAAACATATGATATATATCAACAAACAACAAGGAAAAAAGTTCCTTGTGAACGTACAACTTAATTTAAAAAAATGTCTTATCGACCAAAACAGCAAGACAAATATCGAATACTGTACAGACACACCATTCCTAATAATGTCAATTCAGTTTATATGGGGACATTGTAGATCTTAAATTGTATAGCTTTACATTTTATGTTTCACGTTGTATGTGTAAGTATTTCATGATTTTTGTCTCTCCTTAGTGTTGGCAGACAATGACTCGTATGAAGAGGAGGGAGAGGCCTTTGAGTTTGACGACAGTGGAGATGACGTTCCTGAGGCTGACCGGTTACCTCCTCCTGCTCCTCCAGTGTTTATAGCCCCCAGTGCAGAGGATCACAGTGAGGAAGACTTACCCCCGCCTATAGCCACGGATACAGCCCCATCGCCCAAAGAGTCAACAGTGAGCAGCAGCCAGTGCCTCTCCACAGGGGGAGAGGTGTTAGCAGGAGAGCACACATCTGTAGTTGAAGACAAAGATGCAGATTTACCCCCACCACCTCCTCCCGAAGACACAGAGACAAATGAAGAAAAAACAGGTTTGTTATTCTATGTTTTTGCTTTTTTTCACTTATAACATTTTGCTCTCCTAAATATACACAAGCAATTAAATGTGGACTTTGAATAGAGGTATTATGTCATATTTTTCATATACATTTTTTATATGAAACATATTATATTAAGCAGATTAACCTCTAATTTATACACATATTTTTGGATCAACATATAATAACTCTATTGAGAAATCTATTCCAAATTATTATAACAGCAAGAAGGTTGCCAGTTCGATCCCCGGGTCACCAGGTCCTTTCTGTGTGGAGTTTGCATGTTTCCTCCCTGTGTCTGGATGGGTTTCCTTTGGGTACTCCGGTTTCCTCCCATCAACCAAAAACATGCAACACCCTATGAACCCGTTGATCCCTGTGACCCTGACCCGTGGGACTATGGATGGAAATGAGCCGTGTGGCTACAATCCAGCGTGTTTACATTTGTGCTTCTGTCATGTATGTTCATTAACATGCACTGTCCCAATCAAATAAACAAATAAATGAATAAATAAATAATAGGAATTTCAGAGGGCGTAAATAACAGTCCCTCTTATCTCAACAGCCATCACCTTCATGACTGCACGTTTCAAATCATACTTTTAAACATTCTCTAAAGAGATTTTTTCGCAATAAACCTTCCAAGGCATCAGGCAGGTAGAGGCTCTCCTCCAGGCCTCATTAAGTCAGTTCTGTGGATATGCAAGCCTCCTCACAGTAAAGGCTGCTACACAATACAGGAGAATGTGCCTGATTGTGACTGTGATTTCTTCTCCCCTGAGTTCAGGGAGGCGTGACCTGACTTTTTGTCCTAGTGTGAGATTTTGAAGCTGCTGCGTTCCTTGTGTATGGTCATGGTCATTATCAAATCACAACCACCAAACATCAGCAATGCTACAATTATAGCCAATAAGTGACGGACGTAAGGAGTGACGGACACAGACACGCAAGATACAAACTCAGGAAATAGCAAAAATAAAGCCTTTATTACTCACCTCTCGTAATGTGATAAATTTAAAGTGCAGCATCTAAGTCACATTATCCATATAAATTGCCCTCCACAAACAATCACACCCAGTCTTTGTTTATATCCACACAGTGCGCAGATCAAGCTGAAGCTGCAGATTAGTGACTCTACTTCCTGTGCACTTTATCACCAATCTTTTGTGCTTTAAAAATCATGTGTCTGAAGTATTGCACCACATTTCACAAATAACAAGAACACAGTTGTGACTTGTATCTTAACTAAAAGTGCAGTGCTCTGATGTTTTGAACACTGAAGAGTCTCAGAGCAAGAGGTTTTACTGTAGACAGAAAACAGCGATTGCGTTCACAAATTTATGTCCTGTGGTCTGCAGACATCCCACTGCAGTCTTTGTGATTGGAGATTTTAAGTCTCATAAGGTTCTCCTCATGTCTGTGGTGTGAGCTTTTTGTCACAAGTTTAAAGTGTATAAGACTGAAAAATGCTGTAGTATGTTGCAGCCTTAAGATGCATGTTTTTCTTTCTCTTCTTTTTTTAAGTGCCATAAAGACATCCACAGTGAATTTATATATATTTATTTTTATTTTTTGAACTAAAAAGTTACATAGTTGGGCTTTAAACTAATAGATAACTTACCCTTGACTGATCCCTGTTGTTTTTTATAGTCAAGGAAATTTCTTCTCCACCACAAGAAGACATCACTCCTCCAACAGCTTCGTCTCAGGGAAAAGTCAACCCCTACTCTGTGATTGACATTTCTCCGCTTCAAGTGCAGCAGCTGGAGCAGACGCAGCATGGCCCCTCCTCCCCCGCCTCCACCCCCACAGAGCCCAAAGCTCCAACAGAGAACCACCCAAGTCCTGTTGGCACCACCTCAGGCTACTCAGTCCCCGTGCCCTGTGGTTACGCGACACCCTCCAGTGTGCCTCTCATCACCCCAGCATACACCACCCCCGTCATCATTCGACACCTCTCTATGGATGAAGAAGGTAACAAAAAGTATACAGCATGAGAAAATACCTTTACAAAGACCCTTTTAAAGCTAAAACATGATTTAAATATAGTTGTAATAGTCTAATAGGACTGCAATCAACAAAAGAAAGTCTTGCTTGACTAAAGACAGGCCCTATGAATGAATTAACGTCTAAAAAGATGTTGTCGAAAAACATCTATGTTACGAGTAAACAACATTTTTATAAGCGAAAAAGTGGTCACTTCCAAACCTCCAGCTAACTTACTCTGTGCCTTCTCTTCTCTGTTGTGGTCCATATAAATATAACAAAAACTAACAAAAGATGTGGTTGACTAAGACACTACCGACCAATTACTGAACCAAACGACTAAAGGACCAGAGCTCTTAAGCTAGGTCATTTTGCTTTCTTCAGCCTAGCCTTCCCACAAGGAAGTACAGCCTAAATTTAGCCTTCCCAAAGGTCTGGGCCGGCTGTGAGGATTTTCCGGTTTCCCTAAATTCTTACTCCATGCATTTTAGTTGTGCTGTGGAATCTGATTCCTGTGTAATTATCTAACCATGGACCAGGGTCACACCAAAAGACACCATGAAGACCTCACCATGAAACAACCAAACCCCCACTACTTTTTACCCACAGAAGTCTTTATTTGTTTAATAAAATCTTCAGTTCAATACAAGAACAGCAAAGTGCCTGGGTGACATCTAGTGGTGTGTACACAAATAACATTATATGTGTTTGATTTTGTGTCTTTTTATTTCTGCCCACAGTCACAGTGGTTGGGACTGGCAGCACATCTGTTGACAGGTATTTGCTTTTCCACATTCATTCTACAACATAGTGTATGTTATAAAGATCTGAAAGTGCTAACTAGATACATTAAACAAAATAATCCTATGTTTCTTCCTTGAAGTGTTTTTAGTGAAGAGTATCCCCCCATTAGAGAAGAGGATGCCTTGGCTAAATGGGTTTCAGATCCAGCTAACACTGCATGGATGGAAAGTGAGTGATGTTAAATATTTTGATCGTATGAAATCATGACTTATTAATGAAAAAGCAGTTTAGCTCCCCTTTTGCTAATGTCATTGTTTTTTGCCCTCACATGAATTCCAAGACATTTCCTTCCCTGTATTTTGAGGAAGTAGAGTTAGTTGTACGCCTTTCTTTTGAAACTGTGTGTTTATTTTTTGTTAAAATAATGTTGCTCTGCAGATCCTGATGAAGTGATTTATGATGATGTGCCAAGGGAAAACTCAGACACAGGCAAGTACACATTGTTGAATGTATTCTTAATCTTTTATTACGGTGTTCATTTGTATAATTTTGCTTTTCATTTCTTATTGCTGATCTAAGCTCAAATTCATTACAAATGAACTTTTTGTGTTCTATGCATATATTTGACATGCAGAGAATGAAGAGATGATCTATGATGACGTTGAGCTTGGCGAGGAGGGGGGAGGTAGCAGTCTGGACAATGGCTGGAGCTCCAGTGAGTTTGAGAGCTACGATGAGGCCAGTGATGGAGAAGGACGCCATGACAACGGTGTCCCCCATGCCTTTATGAGAGGGCGGGCACCCCAAAAGAAAACACATGTATGTAGTACACACACTTGCATGCTCAGCACAACAATTCTTGATTAAATATTGTAAATTCACAAATTTATGATAGAAAAATAAGATTTCCATTTCAGATTTAAACTCATGACAAATCCATCATATATCTGTGGTTTAATGAACACTTGCTATGAGATTATAACAAATGTAAATATGACGAATTATAGCAACAAAAACTAACTTTCATCTCTCCCTAGGCAATCTACACAAACAAATAAAACAAGCACAACATACAAGTACTACTTTTTAACAATGCAAGAAAATGTGGTACAATTTTATAATTACAAACCATTACTACCAAACATGAACAAAGACTGTAGTAATAATGATCATATTGTTTATCAAGAATGATTTAATGAAGTTTTTTTTTTTTAAATTGGTTTATTATGAATTAAGTTCATGGTTTATCAAGGGTAATTAATTATAAATTATAAAGTGTTGCTGAAAATATTAAAAAGACATAAAATGTTGTCTTTACTATTATTATGGTCTGGCTGCATACTTAAAACCACAAGAATCAAGCAATTATACTCACAACAAAGTCTGTAATGTCTTCACTTCATTTGCCTCTGTTCAGCTCTCTCAAGATCTTACACGATTGAAAGAACACTATGAGAAAAAGATGAAAGATCTAATGGCTAATACAGTGGGGACTGTAGAGCTGCAGCAACTTAAACAGAAACATGAGCAGAAGGTAAACCACTGTGGCCCGTCTAACTCCCCTGCGCTAGTCCCAAGCTGCTATAGCTAACTCGGATGTCATAGTGACCTGCATCCTGCTCTGATGTCATTGTCTCTTCAGTAGGTGATTTTGGTGATGGTGGGAATGGGGTTTTCATTGTGACTTATTTGCGTCTGCAATAATGGTCATTCTTGTATCCATGGTGGTAAAGGGACTGTGATCTTCTACCAACTTATAAACATAGTTGTACAAGATCTGCTCATCCTCTCTAACAATCCACTCTAAGTATCTCATTTTAGCAGCTTCTGTAACATTCACTAATACATGGATACTTTCAGGTGGTACGATATATTTTTCTGATGATAGTTTGAAATGAACATGTTTTACGGTTGTAGATGCAGAAGTTGGTAAAAGCAGCAAAAGAAGGGACCAAAGATGGACTTGAGAAAACCAAAGCTGCTGTGAAAAAGGGACGTTCTTTTATCAAAACAAAATCCTTCTGTAATGGTAAGATCAAAACTGCAGTGCCATCCTAGTTTAATTTTGGCTGTACTTACTTTCACTTTATGTTCCAGAGAGAAAGTCCGACTGTTTTGAAGACGAGGCAGAACTTTTTATAGAGGTGGACTGTTTTAATGTTGAACCGGTGTTGTGTCCAGCACCAGAGGGCCTTTCACAGCAACAGGTAATATACATTGCATACATTTTAACTTACCTGCGATTGTAATAAATTTTGGGGAAAAAAATCCAAACTGGCCCAAAAATATCAACAATCGTTATCAGCATCTGCCATGAAAAAAAGTAAGTCAATTTCCACAAAATATTATGTAAGTGTATTATTTTTGTCTTTACAGCTTGTTAGAAGATGTATCCTGGGGTCTATCCTGGAAAGTGAGAAGAACTACCTTGAGGCTTTAAAGAGGATATTGGAGGTCTGCGGGTTGTGGTTGCAGTTCAATTTTTGTCATTGTACTTTTGAAGCTGACCTAATCTGCTTTATCAGCAATATGAGAAGCCCCTGATCCAGATCGAGCCCCGGTTGCTGAGTGACAGGAAGCTGAAAATAATCTTTTACCGTGTGCGAGAGATTCTGCAGTGCCACTTCTTGTTCCAGATAGCACTGGCGAGCCGAGTGTCAGAATGGGACAGTCTGGAGATGATCGGAGATGTGTTTGTGGCATCGGTGAGCAGCCTAATAACTTCAGAACAGATGATCACATATTCTTGGTGGTAAAGAAAGTTGAGAGTTTTATATTTTCTGAATGGTTTTCCCAACAGTTTTCAAAGTCCATGGTTTTAGATGCCTACAGTGAATATGTAAACAACTTCAGCACCGCAATGGCAGTGGTGAGAAAGACTTGCACAGGCAAACCTGGTTTCCTAGAATTTCTTAAGGTTTGTGAAGAAAACTTTTAATACTTTAATACTTTAATTTTTAAGATAAGAGTGAGACAAAAATAACTACAGATTTGTCATCTTCCTACAGCATCGTCAGGAGATCAGCATGGACAGAATGACTTTGTATGGCCTAATGATGAAACCTATACAACGATTTCCACAATTTATATTACTACTCCAGGTAATTTAATTGATAGTGAAATTGCACTTTCTATTTTTCACCAGCAGAGGGAGACCCATCCACACTGGGTTGTCTTGACAATGCACTTTTGTGAAATACAGACTTCTTTTCATAGTGTAGAAAATATGTCTGGGAAACTATATTGTATGAGGAAAATGTTTATATATTAGTTTAAAACTTGCTCTTCGTTGTATTTTATACCTTTTAATAGCAATAGTTTCTCACTTTTTATTACCATTTTTTTCCAGGACATGTTGAAGAACACACCTGTGGGCCATGCAGACCGCTTACCTCTGCAGATGGCCCTGACTGAATTAGAAACTCTGGCTGACAAGCTGAATGAAAAGAAAAGGGAAGCTGATCAGCGCTGTGAAATACGCCACATTGCAAAAGCTATGAATGAACGTTATCTCAACAAGGTGTGTACATATATGAAACAAGACATCCAAGACAGTTCTTTAGGTTGTGCATTTATAATCTATTTCTCTCCAGCTCCTGAGCAATGGCAGCCGATACCTAATCCGCTCAGATGATATGGTAGAAACAGTGTACAATGATCGAGGTGAAATCATCAAAACTAAAGAGCGGCGTCTCTTTCTGCTGAATGATGTGCTCATGTGTGCCACACCTAATGTCCGGTGAGACAGCCCCACAAACCTGACCGAGCTGTAAATCTTTTCCTCTCTGTAATTTGCACTTCCCCTTGCCCTTTGACCTTGAAGGCAGTTTTATTGTCAACATAAATTAGTCTGGATATTTATTCAGCGTAGGATTCCCACAGGCAATAAAAAAGTGTGTGTAACTGGTAGTAATACCTTGGGTCCATGTTTTAAGGTGTTAAATTGTTCAAAGTCAATGACCTATTCATGAGTTTCAGCTTCCTGTTATAGGTGATATTGTGAGGACTTTTCAAATACTGAAAGATTAAAAAAAAAGAAATAATGATATAAAGGTTTAATTTGTGATTTGATTTGGTGAAGCTCCTAATTTCTTTATTCATCATTTTGAAAGTCTTGGACAAACACCCATACTATACTTATTTTAGCTTGATTGTGGTGAGTAGTACTGAAAATGCTTCTTTCTTATAATGCAGGTATCCGGATGGCAGTGGGAGCGGTACTGGGAATGTGT